>NW_019774625.1:812643-873284 GCF_001039355.2 Lingula anatina
AAAAAAGACCCCCCCCCCCCCCCCCCCCCCCCCCCCCCCGGCCAGAACAGGGTTGTGCCAAATCACATTTAATCTTGGTTTTATGTTGGGTCAACTAAGTAAGTAAAAAGGGGCCTTTATTTAATATTGCTGGTTTTAAGTTTGGGAATACATGGAGTATTTGAAAGAAAATTTGGATATGAAAATAAGATTCCTTTCAAAACAACTGTCATGTTTTAGTTGCCCCCACATGTACATGCATGCATATAAAAGCATACATATACATGTATGTATGTTCATTTGGAAAGGTATGCTTATACATGTACCCAAAACAAATGACAACACATACCAAGTTTGTTTTTTAACAGCAAATATTTGTCAAGGACAGTCCTGTGTCAGTTCTTTGTTTGTTTGGCAAAGTATTTTGATAATTAGAAGAACAAATAGAAATGATCTTTGCCTAGTGTTCTGCAATCTATTATCACAGATAATAAAAGTTATGAGGAGGAAACTGTCTGTGTTAGTAACAAGAAACAAAAACATACCCCATCTTCACTATGATTATCCTATCAGCGAGTCTGTTGAGTACATATTGAAGTCTGGCTGGATGGTGCCAAGAATGAGTGATTTTTCCCCACTGGCAGTTGAAACAGTCTTGATATCTGTATAATAATATAGATGTGGTAGTTTTAAGCACGCGTCATGTTTAAATAATGATACACATTTCCAGTATCATTTGATGATAAGGGTTACACACTGCTGGATGATAATTCACTTTCAACGAGAGGAGTAAATATATACTCTGGAAAAAATTTTGACTTCGTTATGAATGTGATTCTCAAAAGGTGACATAATTTTGTTAAAAAAAAACATTTACATTATATTTCTTACCAATCAACATTAAATTTTTAATTTGGTATTTTGCAAAAAAATCTTTGCTGAAAGAAATTCTACCACTGAGGTTAGTAGGGAGAGGTCATGGAGTGTGGCAGTGATTGGATCTGGTATTTTATCTGTTTCTTATATTGAATGATTCCCATTTGTCAGTATGGTTTTGAGGTGATACAGGCTTTACTGATGGAACCCATTGTTGATGCCAAGAAAGAGAGTTGGAAAATGGTCAGGTTTGTTCTTGGTAAGCAGTTCTCTTTAGGTGTTAAATGGTATAATGGTATCTGTTTACTGTCTGATGGTATGGTTGAAATGTTGGTCTGCTTGAATGCCATATTGCTGCTGTCTATGCCTACCTCAAATACACTAAACAGTTGTGCTCTGTTCTGTTTCAGTGTATAATGGGTGATTTTGAAAAAGTCATATGAATGCCATTGCTTGTGTCATTGGTGATTGTTTTATTATCTGTTCCATTGGTCTTCAATTTAAGCTCCCTATATATCTGTATCTGTTGCATTGCCCATATTGCCATTCAAGATTTTTCTAAAGCTCCGAGCTTTCAAATGGAAGCACATTGAAAAAAAAAAAAAAAAAAAAGAATCATTTATTAGGAGAATTTATCTTTCTGCTATTGAGGGGGATTTATAAAAAAAAGTTCTATTTCATAAGCCTCTGGGATTCATGGTACCAGCTGCTACAGTGTAGTCTCTGAGGGCAGAATTCAATTGTAAATAATATATTGAAGTTGCTTTGATAATTAGTTGCACATAGACGGCTTGAATGAATTTTTTTTCTAAATTCAAAGGTGATAGAATGCAAATGTCAATGGACATTGAGAGTTCATTATATTGGCATTGTGATCTTTTGCCCTGCAGTTATAGATAATTATGAGACATTCATTGATTTTAGGTACTAATGATCAAAAATTAAAGAACTGCAGGTCTAATGATCACTAATTGGCTTGACCCAATGGATTATACAACATACTGACATACTAAAAAATGGTAGAAGACCTTTTGCTACGTGGTTATCCAGGAAGTCCAATTGGGGGAAATAGAGGAGAGGATATGCTTACAGGAATTACAATAGATCTACATATAGGTTGGACTTGTTAAGACAGATTTAAAAAACAAACCATACTGGGAATCTGACATTGTATTTTAAGGACTACTTTTTAATCATTGCCAGTAACCCAGATTGGAACATGTTAATTCAATGATACTGGTACCTGCTTTTTTCCCCATTATGTGACATGTATATTTAATCTTAGATATGGATTGCAGGTACAGTTATTAATAATGTTTTACCAGTTATAGATTATATCAAAGAAATGATATCAATGATACAGAATTAGTAATAATATTCTGAAGATATTGTGCCACAACTCATGATCAACATGGAGGTATTGCTCCTTATAATGATGTATAATTATGATGAATTAGTATAAATTTGTATTGGGCCACATTGAATAATTTTGTAATAAAATGTGTATGAGTGTATTTAAATGCATTCAAATTTAGTCATATAGTTTACATAATTGATTGATAAATATTTTTAAAAGAAATTTTATCTAACCAGTATATATATGATTTGGTAAAAATAAGTCTGCCTGCTAACTTGAGCTCAAATTATTGAAAGGGAACAATGGAGACCTTATGAATTTCTGATTTTGCACTTTCTTTTTGGAAGTTATGATGTCCATTGTATAGTGGCCTGTTTAGAAAACAAACTAACATATCAGATTCTTTACCTTAATCCTACTTTAAAGAAGAACAAGTGTGGTAATCAAACAAGAACAACCTCTTAATATGTTATCAACCATTGAAATCCCCCCTCCCCTGTGGAAAGCTTCACAGGTAAGATAAATATTTGATATGTCTCACTAAAACCAAGATTAAGATTAGACGACAGGCATCAAAATTGAATTTACGTACAACTTGTAACAGAGTTTATTCCTTCCACCCTGGCATACTAGTCACAGGCTTGGGGAAGGCTTTATTGACTGGTAAGCCTTACCAGCAACAGTCTAAAACAGTATGGATTTTTCAGGGAATCTTTCAGATATGTCTGCTCTTGGTAAGTCTCCATGTTATGCCCAGTACTGCTCTGTATGTGTATTTGTTTCCTTTTGTATATATTCTGATGTCATGCATCATGATGCATTACAATGTGTAGAATTGTATGGCCAATTTAATGTCAGTGGATGTGGTATTGTTACCTGTTGTATCCTGATGTCATGTATTACAATGTGAAGATGTCTGTCTGATTTAATATATGCATGTTTACATACATATTGTTGCAACTTCTATGATTATCTTGAAAGTCAAATGTTCAGAGCAAAGGGCCACAGGCATATAATGCCTTACCTTATAGTGACTTGAAATTGTCTCATAGCATATATTATGTACAAATACCTAACTTTATGGTGACTTAAATGTCTCATAGCATAAATAAATGAGAAGTGATGGACCATTGTAATACATGTTATCTACCCAAGACACCATTCTTTCCCAATGTATTCATCTAATCTTGGGCAATGAAAGCACCACACAGAAGCTGCTACTGAGGATTTACTTATTGATAACACATGGTTAGATTATACTGGCTATTTTTCCTTTTGCTGAACAGACTTCATATTATGATGATAATGCTGTTAAGATATTCTGTCACTACATTCCCTACTTCATTGTTGGTTAAGGCAAGGTCTTAATAAGGGCTCTGGTCTACCACAAGACACAGTCTAGGTTTCCACACGGGTTAGCTGTAACAAGGCATATGCCAGCTTGACACAATTAAGGTACAGCTATTCTAGTTTACCACTTGGCATATTTCGTTTTTAAAGATCATTTAAAGATCAGCTGCAATACACAATTACTAGTAGGTTTATTAAAGCTATAGGCTAAGTTGACACAAGGCAAAGGTTGGTTGCTATAGCCAAAACATTAGTTTCATTATTGTGCCTTGGTTCAGTTTATCCCATATGATTGACCAAAAAGGTCTGGGGAAAGATAATCTTCATTGCAAAAAACTTCAGCTAGGTGAATATGGAGTAAAAATAGATATATAAAAAACAAGGAAAATGAAATTGATACTGAAGTAAATAGATATTAGTTTTTTCAACTTAGGTACATGCTAAGTTTGCCAAAATGCTAGTTTGTCACAGGGAACATGCTAGGTTGCCATATGAAAAAAAAGCTAGGTTGGGATATTACATAGGTCTCAAGTAATTAAACAGTTGTCAGAAGGTAGTGACAAGATTGAAAAAAAAATTGTGAATACTGGATTGCCTGCTTGTCTGTCATATGGTAAGTCTTTTTGGTGCACAGCATATACTCATATGCTGTCGGAGGAGTCTTGTCATTTAGCTAGGTGCATTCAGCAAGAGTCCCTGCAGAATGGGATTGATCTACCTAGTATGATAGTTTCAATGTTAACACACCTCAAAGGGATAATAACTCTTCATTTCGGCCAAAAAAATGAATTTTCCTGGAGTAAACAACAATTTTCCCATACTTACCAATGGTTAATGAATCCCTTTTTACATTCAAAGTTAGTCCCTGGTTTTTTTTCTAAAAAGTTTGGTTTTTTGTTATAATCTCTTAAGAGATTTTAACAGAGTATAACCATCAGTGGAGGTCACGTGGTCTGAAGACAAGATCAGATATCAGAATAATAGCTATAACTGCCGTTTTTGTGATAAAACAGAATATATTATATTTCTATGAGTTATTCACGATGTTTTTATTGTGAAATATAGATCTCATGCGAAGAGTTATTATCCATTTAAGTTGGGACAAGGTATAGGCTAAGGTGGGGCAAGGTATAGAATAGATTGGCATAGCTAAGGAACAGGTTGTTTGTAAGCACAGTAGGGATGGCCACTGTGTACAATTTAATGTGGTTACAATGTGGAGACTGGCTGAGTTGCAATGTCAGGTTATGACAAATGGTTTGTTCCTATTGATTGATTTTAATTTTTGATATTTCTATTGAAGCGCACTCAAGAATTCCATTGACTTTACAAGATATGGAATATCATCTTCTCTAAGGGTCCTCAGGGTTATCAGTTGGAGAATATGTGCATAGGAAAAGAGTTGGGAGACATGGTCACACCACTCAGATAAAGTTGTTCTGTTGTTAAGTGGTTTATTTTGGGTGATCAGTGTGGAAACAGTGAGATGTTCAAATTAATAGTCTCACTGAGTGATGTACAAATTTATATATCTGCTTTCAATATGGGGTTTGAAGCAAGTTTTTATGACCTTGATCTGTTGTTTTAATTACACTTTTCCTCAATCCAAGTAAAGGCCATGTGATGCACTGAGGATGCTGTTACTTTGTACACCACCATCTCTCCAGAGACCACTGATCATGTGCATGGCACCTAGTTTAGTGATCAGTGTGGAACTGTGTGGGTTTGTCCTTTAGCTGAACTGTCTGTATAGTTTATGTATCTGAAAATATGAATGTTTTTAGATAAGAAAACATAAACAGAACATGCTAGCATAAATTATATTAATTATCCATGGCTTTTCTTTTTCTTTCAACAAAGAGCAAGATACCAGGAATTTGACTCACTTGTGTTTCTTAGAAGAAATGTACTCATCACCAACATTTCCTTGATGCTTTTGGTTATAACCAATTAACTTTGTTGTTTCTCTTAGTTATGAACTACTATCATCTTTGGGCATCACATAATTAAATGATGTTGTCTAACTTAAAATTGTGTAAATGGGATTTTCTCTGAATTGAAAAGTGTTTTAATGATAATATTTCTCATGCAAATATTTTGTGTGCTCCATGTATTTCATTCATCAATGAAATTTATTTAAAATGTTTTATCTTGTAGACGGCATGCTGGATCATGAGAATGAGGAACTCAGAGAGCGGGTGTCTGCCCTGGAGAAAAAGGTCCACCAGAATGAAGACGAAATGCTCTGTCTGAAAAGTGCCCTGGCAGACGCACTGCGCAGGATAGCTTCCTTGGAATCTGGCAGAACAGGTATGAAATCAAATGTTTTTTGACCGTTAACAAAACTTAGCTTTTCTTTGGCCTAACCTGTCAGCCAGGGCCCCGTAACTCAAAAGCATCACATATTGTGAATAGTGATATCACATAGAGGCTACAGTGTATTATATGGGGCGAGTATGGGTGAATTATGGAATCGAGACGCTTGCACTCAGTCACAATGCACGATGCTTTCGAGTTACGGGACCCAGGTCTCTAAGCAAGAAAAGCTGGTCTAGCAATTTGCAGACCACTGGATACAAGAGTATTGTTTTGGCCATGTACTTCTTATATTAGGCTTAATGAAATAAGTGAATTTTCTTAGAAATGATTTTTTACCAAATTGACTGTTTTGTATTTTTATTCCTTGTTTTATGGCTCCAGTTTGAGAAAAGTTTAAGTGAAAAGAGGGCTCTCATAAGAAGATGGAGATTGTGAAATTTATCTGTGGATGCCAAAAACTCAAATAAGCACACTTATCCTTTAAACTTTTGATCCCCTGCAATCTCTTCAGAAGTAATGAGGTTTGGATGTAGTACACAGTGGCTGTAAGTACGCTGACTTACCAATATTATGACTGATCAGCATGTACCCCCCACCAATTGAGCTTACATCAAATGAAAGTATCCACTGAAATGAAAAATCTTTATCTGCTGGATTATTGAGTAATTAGTTTTGCACACTGAATCAAGTAGGGCCAAATATACGTAATTTCTTGATAATGTCTATTCTGGCATTTATCCCATAGGTTATAAATGTAATAATGTGTTTGATAAGCCAACACAATCTCTGCCAGCAGTGGCTTCATTATTGTGCCTTAGTTCAGTTTATCCCATGTGATTGATCAAGATAAATTTGTCTGGGAAAGATAATCTTCCTTGCAAAAAACTTCAGCTAGGTGAATATAAAGTAAAAATAGATATAAGAAAGCAAGTAAAATGAAATTGATATAGAAGTAAATGGATATGATTGTGTATTAAAATTTTTCTGTAAATAAAAAAATGTTGTTTTATTTTTCATAACTAAAAAATTGAGCACACTTTTTTGATATCATCTATTTTGAAATTTATTTAAAGAAATGTAACATTTATGTGTTTAGCACTGATGTCTAACTTATGTACGAAAGAAACTAACTGACATTGTTGTCACCAGATGTCTCTGCTAGTACTTGTGCCTCATAATCTCCAAACTAGTGAATGAGTGAGTGTGCTTTCACTTGGCCCACAATACTGTTCACTCACAGATAGGAGGGGCAGTTGGTAGGTATTAGGTATTAGTGCTCAGTGGGAACAATTACAGATGATTTTTGTACACTTTTATGTTTATGTTTTAGTTCCCAGCTATTAATGCGAGGTTCTATATTTGCTTTGATAACTTGAATTTATTTTTTATGTTTTTGTCACTAAGAAGGAATGCACTTGATGTGTCATCTGGCTGGGGAAGTATGATATATTGGTATTATGTGGGTCAGTGGGTTGAAGTTTTAACTCTTGAAATTGTTTTCTGTGCTGAGGCTTACTAGAATATATGCTCTGTCTGACTTCTGGTAAAGTTCTTTATCTTTGAAGATGGGGTGGAATCATTTAAGATAATAGTGGATAGATATGAGGATTATTTTGTCCAGGTGTGCACCACATCCAAATAGATATTGAAAAAAATATTATGAACAACTAAAGCTTTTTGAGGAGGGCACCTAGCAGAAGGCACAAGAACTGATGGAGAAACTAGTGCAGTGTTGACAGTGTTGGAATACCTGTATATACATTGGTTTCTCCCCAAAAAGAAAAATAACTTTTGGTTGTTCAAAATAACTATTTTATCATAAAATTCTATCAACCAAATGAAAATCTTTGTTAAGTCACCAAAGAGGTTACAAACTGGCAGTGCTATAATTTTATTCAACGAATGGCTTATCAGAAGTAATGCATTTTTATTTATCACTTTAGGTAATGAAAATTATTTCTGTAATATTATATAGCTTGGTAGAATACAATCATAAGATAAACGTGTCTTATTTTAATTAGCATATAGAACTGTAACTTCTTACATCTTCAATAAAAATATGTATGTACAGGAAAAAAGGAAAATAATGAAGGGAAACATCTATGTTTAGTCATGTATAAACAATAGCAAAGTTGTCTCTTTATCAGGAGGTTTTTCATGGGAGATAATTACTGTGACACCCAGGGCTATAAATACCTCATGCCTGTAGTATAAAGCAGATACATCTTGATAAATATAAATGTGTAGGCTGATCTTTTAGGTCAGCTATCCCAGGCAGCAATGAGATAATACCTATATACTGGTGACACACAGTATGCTGCTGTGGAATGTGGTCAGCATATATAGACAAAATGATTTCATCTCCATAATAGCTGCTATCATAGGCAGAAATGGGCGTGTCTGTTCACTTGATTATGATTATTGTTCACTTCTGTCTATATGAATTCACGGGGCATCATGCTGGGCATGAAAATGAAAACAACTTTTAAGTTTTATCTAGTGTACAAAAAGTTGACTTAAATTAAAAAAAGGATGTTATATAGCTAAAACTGAATTTTTTGTCAGTGTTATCCTACAGGAGCCATTATCTCCATAAATACTACATTGAGCACTTATTAAAATAAGTTTAGCTCCATTTTGATGAAAGCTGCATCTGCAATATCCTGATTGCAGATGAGATATTGCCACATCATTTTATCTGTCACCTGATAGGAAGTATGTGGACGCTTTCACATTGCACTTTTGCCTAAACAGGCACACTGAATGTATAGAAGAGAGATTGAGAGACATTGACCCAACTGTAATAACACATAAACTGTCAAGACATTTATTGCTTATATTCCATATGAATACTCTTCTGCTTAATTTCCTGCAGCTATTGTCATTCCGTCTCTCTAATAAATTGCTGTATCAGTTATTTAATTATCATGTCCTGGATATTATACATGATACAAGCATTTGATAGATGTAACCTAGAAGACGGTTGTTTTAGCCAACATAAAACGCACCTACTCAACTCTATCAGTTTTGGTCAACTCGCTGACAGTTTATTTAAAAAACTAAGTAAAATATACAGTATATCTGCCCATTAACCAAAACATTTTTATCTACCCTCCATTAAAAAAAAAGTAAGTAACATACATGATATGTGCCTGTTAACCAAAACATTTTTATCCAATGTCCAATGAACAGTTATGCAAGCCAAAGTATGCAGATGGCCCAAGAAGATTTCTGTTGCCAGCAGAACAATGACTGACTAGTTTACATATTTGATCTGTTTTTCTTGCAGCTGGACTTACTAACAACGTACTCCCATCCAAACCATTCAAGCCACAGCCGAGGAGGGTATCCAGTGCACCCGTCTCTGCAGCTGATTCCAGGAGTAAAAGAGCAGGTGATTTTGGGTTCTCGCTCTGATGTCCTTTTTACTGAAGACAGCATTCTAGTATATATAATGATCAGAATATTTTATTTTATGTATATTATCATTCTTTTTTTTTATTATTGAAGAATGTATTTTTGGCTCAGTTATAGAAGAACAGATATGTTTTGAAAAGTGATTTTACTATCATATTTGTATCTTTTTTTTTTGTTTGTTTGTTTGTTTTCATGAAGGATACTTTTTTAAGTATGGAATACAAGACAACATCATCTGCACTTAAAGATTTCATGTTACCTCATTTCTTAGCACACAGCATGCAGACATTTATATTATGAAGTTGTTTTGTTCACTCTCAGCAGGCTTCTCCCTGATAGATCCATCTGTATCTGACTGACATTTATAATGATCATAACCTTGAATATAAAAGGAGATTGAAGTCTTTGTGAATTTCCTTTTTTTAGAGATGATTTTTCTTGAGCACTTGTTTTCTGAGCAAGATTCTTTCTTGTATGTTCAAGATTTTGTTTTATACTTTTTTATCTGCCCTCTACCATGTCAAATATAATTTAGGCCAGTGTAGTCCTTGTTTTTATTTAAAATGTAGGATCAGTTGAACAGGCATTTGTCACTCGTGACACAGCACCACCACAGAAGAGGGCGCCCACACCCACTCCCAAGGCTCCCCCCTCACCCAGCCCAACCTCACTGAAGAAGTGGTCATCACTGTCTTCTGCAGAATTCCAGGGAGGAAACTTACAAATGAGCAGGTATTTATGTTGGTGGTGTATTTTTTTTCTTTATCCACTTCCATAAGTTTTGTTATCAGGGATAATAACCAGGAAAGTGGTTGTGAATTCAAGTTAATGTAGAGTTTGTGTTGATTTCTGAAAGTTTTACATTTTTTGTGGGGTGATTGTTTTGCCTTTTTTTCTGGGATGATTTTGCTGTTTGCTGTGTGATTTTTCTTTGGGAATGTACTCTTTATAGCTTATACTTTTTAGCTCACAATCTTTTTATTTCTCTACTTGCATCTTCAGCCATTTTCAGTTTGGGTTTTACTGGCTTTCATGTTATTACTAACAAAATGCTAAAGAATCATTACAGTATAATGCATGGAAAAAAATCTTCATTATAAAGCATTGCCATGGGCATATTTAGTTTTATAATGGTATGAATTAATTCACCTTTTACTTGGATTTAATTTCATTGTATGGGCTCTGCAGTTTGTTTGTAAAAATATTCCCACTAATGCATTTCTATGCACATAATTAGGGTATCTTTTCACAAAGCTCAAGGAATAATTTGTATGCATATAATGTTTGATGGACTAAATTGATAATAAGGTCAAAATAGTGATTAGCTTGTTTGGAAACCCAAGGGCATTGGTGTCCATCTGCATGCAGGGTAATTGTTTAGTATATTTACTTCCTTCTGGATTCTTTTATGTAGATAAAAAAAATCACTCACCAATAGTCATTTTATGATTAAAAAAAGCAGTATAGAGATAAAAGTAAAGAATTGTGTCTTCATACAGTAGCCTCAGTATATAGCCTGATGTGTCAGTAGGAAACCACTTTGTAGATCAGGATGAAAAGTACAGTGATGGAGAATGTTCCTAATTTTACAGCAGCACAATTGTAGTAATATAGCAATTACTATATACCAGTGCTAGCTGGTACTTAACATGGCCCTGTGGGGTTTGTTTAATGCATTTTGTTCATAACCTGTTGGCTTGGGCATTAAAGCATCAATAAATAGGATGTTTAGAACAAATGGTTTGTAGCATTCTGTGCTGGAATAAGGTAGGGTGTGTGCTTTTGAGCTGCTTTTTGGTCTGCGGTAAATGCTTTACTTGTAATAAGATTTGTTTTTAAGTTTTTGAAAATTGTGACATTACTGGAATCAAAGACAGAAATCAGAGCATTGCAAGAGGATTTAAATAATGTGCCCGGTTATTTAAGAAACAGAGAAAAGAACTCGAATTTCAAAAGTACATGGCAATAATTCCAGATATCGTACATGTAACTTCTTGAATTTAAAATACATGTGGTATTTGTTGATTAACAAAAAGAAAGGTTTTAATAGTATTTAATCAGAATTGAGCATTTTATGTTGGTAACAACACAAACAATGTAGTTTGATCATTGTAAGAATTTAAATACCTTCACCTTTAAGCTTAATTTTGACCAGTTTGTTTTCAAACAATATCATATCTAAATTATATATATAATTATATATATATATATTGTATGTAATTGTTTTAGATCGTTCCAGTCTGTGACATGCTTAACTGACAAAACTAGAGCTACTGATAGAAAAGCTATGGCACATAGGCGGTAATTTACCACTTAGTATCTCTCTTTTCTTCATGGTTGATTGCTATAACCAAATATCTACAATATCTACTTGCTGTGATGTAAACCATATATATTTTGCTTGTTTTGGTTTTTAGCTGCATAAAAAAATAATGCAATAAACATTTCCATGCATGTGGTCAATTTTAATCATCTAACCAAGAGCATGTTTTATGCTTAACCTGCATTATTCCTTTACATATGCCCATGGTTGTCTAATCGCATGTAAAAATGTCTTAACATTGAAGATAGGTGGCTCCTTCCCACCTCACCTCTGCACCACCCATCTCTACGATAAATCTGATTAAATGTAATTCAGCTGTACCAGGAATGAATTACTGAGAATGTTCAACCAAAATGGCCAAAATCTGATGGTCTCTAACATTGGAGTGTTTATTACAGTGAAGGCTACAAGTTGTGTTTTAGAGCTGTTTTCAATCATCGGTTTCAAGCACTAAACAAAAATATGTAAAATCGCATTTCTATGGAAAGATTAAATCATCAGGAGTTACCAGTTTAAATTCACTTTATAGCAAATTTTTCCATCTTGGCCATTTTGGTTGAACATTATTGGTAATACATTCGTGGCTGCACTTATACCTACCTTTGAGCATGGCAAACAATGGTCTTTAAGAAACCAGTAATATTCCCAAGTTGTCTTTGGTACGCAGAGCTTAATCACACCAGTCGCAAAGAAAGGTTGTATTGAAAAGGGTGGACATATCTTCAGTGTAAATGCAAATTCAGAGGTGTGCATTTGAAGTATATGTTATGACCATCTTTATAGACTGATTGAATGTCAGATTTTATTGCCAGAGAGAAAAAGAGAGAGGGAGAGTGAGGGGAGAGAGCAAGATTATTTTGTCATTTTTGCTTATGAATAAAGGACCATGGTGTACACTCTTTCAGAGAAGCTGTTTTTATGCTTACATAAGGGTATGAGGATGAAGAAACTGGAGCACCTGTAACAAGTACATTAAATTATCTTTTTTTGTTTTCTTCAGAGGCTGAAGGATTTGTTCATACGACATCTCTGATACAATGCCACGGTAATGATGCCAGCAGTATAACAATATATATGGTTTAGTAAACATATAGCAGTACTAACTTTATTTTTCACCCTTTTTCAGTGGTATATATATATAAATATATATATAATCAAATACTGTCCTTGTGCTTTAAGGAAGGGTGTAGTTATAGTGGATTAAATTATTTCATTATTTGCTATATGCATAAATATATTTAGGTCAGCGATGGTGAACCTTTATTCTTCAATCTTTTACCTTGCATAAACATTTTATATTGGAACATTTATGCTTAAAATGTGTAATGACTATCTTATTATTTGTATTATTATTATTGTTGCCTGCTGTTCCTTTCCTTGAAATAAATATTTACTTCTCTAATGAAAATTCAGGTAACTGATATTGTTACATATTAAGATGATTATGAATCAAGATTGCCGTAACATTATTGTTTCAATAACAAAATATGTATATGAAAGCACTGACCAGGCATTTATACTAACACAGAGGAAATATTGTAAAGGGAAATTAAATACATTGTAGCCATATGGTTTAGATATAGTTTAGAATATTCTGTCACATGTATAGGGTAGTCATACATTTCTGTCAAGAGGTGAAGGTATTAACATTATCTTTTTAATTTGTAAAGTGCATATATGAAAATATCTCCTCAGATCCCATGTTATCCCATAATCTACATTTTCCTGTTAATTTCTTTTAAATGTCAGCTTTGGTGAAGCTTCATATTTAAAAAAATGTTAATTATTGAATTTAATTTCCCTGACTCTGGTATTGGTTTTTTAATATCAAGAAGACTCCTTTAGTTTATGTACTTTATTTACTGTTTCTTACACATTATTAGCAGGCCCGTAGCCAGAACTTTCAAAAGGGGGGTTCGTTTTCTGAAAAAGTGGACCTTTTTCCATAAAAACATCATGTATCTAGATCAAATTTTACCCAGAGTGGACCTTTTCTCAGCAAAAGGGGCGGTTCTTTCGAACCCCCGAACCCCCCCTGGCTACGGGCCTGATTAGCATATCTGTATTAAACTTGTAGTGTATCAAATTAATATTTTCTTTTACAAATATTTTTTTCAGCAAAGAGACGACATTTAATAAAGGTAAATGTTACTACTTTTGAATCTTGCATGGTGTCAGTGAGTGCACATGTAATATGTATAGTATACATTTGTTTTACCTACTCAAACAATCATCTATGTGAATAAATAGACTGAACAAATAAGTGTAAAGAAAAGTGTAAAGTAATTGAAAACATTTCTTTATATTAAAAGTTGTTTTTTTCCTCATGGAATTTATGACTGCTTGTAAATAAGATTGATCAAAATAAAACATGAATGTCTCTTTTGGTGTTCCAGAGGAGGGATACCTCCGTATGTACCTCAGAGGTCGTCCAGTGACACTGTACGCTCCCACACTAGAAGAGTATGACCTGGCAAAGAAAGAGGACCAGCCGCCACAGAGTCTCAAATTAGAATGGGTGTATCCTCTAACTTATTTATTGAATAACTGTGACAATGGAATACATTTATCTGCAACTTCTGTTTTCTTGAGTTTATCCTGAATAATCTAGATTTGGCACATAATGATATTGATTAAAAAAGATAAAACAGAAAAAAATTGATTGTTAACACTGTGAAATAACAGTTGCCTTTCTTTTTGAGTTTTGTACTCTTAGAATTTGTTTTATTCACTTTACATTGGCTAATCCTTGACATTCCACAGTTACGGCTATAGGGGCCGAGACTGCCGCAGCAATGTTCATCTACTTCCTACAGGAGAGACTGTGTACTTTGTGGCAGGTGTGGTGGTGTTGTACAATGTGGAAGAACAAATACAGAGACATTACCTAGGACATACAGATGATGTCAAGTGGTAAATCTTTGAAACGGCATCCATGTGTTGGGGCATAATTTAAAATCTAGCAGTTAGAGTTAATTTTTTTTTTCAATGCGATTTACATGCTGGAATGAATCCAGATGTTGCATGTGCCATAAGAAAAACTCTACAGGCAATTAATCAATTAGAAAAGTTAAGTTAAGGCTGTGGGAAATGCCTTAAAATATTTTTTACCAGTTATAATGACTTGTGCATTTAAGANTATTGTAGAGTTAATTTTTTTTTCAATGCGATTTACATGCTGGAATGAATCCAGATGTTGCATGTGCCATAAGAAAAACTCTACAGGCAATTAATCAATTAGAAAAGTTAAGTTAAGGCTGTGGGAAATGCCTTAAAATATTTTTTACCAGTTATAATGACTTGTGCATTTAAGATGGAATAGAATTTGTCTGTATTTGAGCTAGAATTTGTGTCATTATTGCCCTCTATAGCATAGAAATATTGTCACAACTTTATAGATTAAAAAAATGTATATTCTTTTTAGCTTGGCAGTTCATCCAGACAAAATTACCATAGCAACAGGTCAGGTGGCTGGGCATGATAACAAGAAGTCTAGCAGGGTAAGCCCCTATGTCCCCCTTGTGGGCTAGGACAGTTTTCACATTTTTACTCATTTCCAGTGGTTTTTATAGAGGTTTGAATTTGTTGATGAAAGCCTAGAAACATTTAATGCATGGCATTTAACATTTCTGCTTCAACTTTGAAAAAGACCATGTGAAATACGAGGTATTATACTGTTTTGGACAAAAGCATTTTGTGAAAATGAAGGTACTCCGAAAATATGAGTTGAATGCATTTGGTTCAGATTTAAAAGATAGTATGATCACATATGGTGTGCTTTTGTAAAGCTTTCTGTACTTGCCACTGGTTGTTGAATGGATGTGAAGATGTAACCAGTGTCTGTTTCTGTTTGCTACAATTCATTTGTGCTTGCCAGACTCACTACAGTGGCACTCTGTTTTTATGATGCTCACTTAAACTGTGAAAAGACTAATTGCAGCAGACAATGCTCTTGATCTAATTGTTCTGTTCAAACTATCACTGATTTGCTAAGAAGACTTAAAAAACAAAACAAAACAAAACCAAAAAATCAAAAATATATAGAAATATGCACTGATTTGAAATTCTATCCATATGGAAGATATTTGATTAAACTGCAACACTTGTGCTTTTAGGTTATACTTGGTCTTTTTATTTTGATTTGGAAATATATAATTTTTGCTGTTTATATTGTATCTCTGCATTGAAGTGATAATACCCATTACACCAGTTCTTTTCTTGATTTTGTTAGACTGCTTAAACTTCTGAAATGCCATTGTGTTATAACCAACATTTAGGTTTACATGATTCAGATACAAATTTAACATTAACATTTGTATAGCAGACTCGATTATAAACTATGCACACATTATATTAAAGGTTTTGTGTACAATACAAATATCAAACTTTTCTTGTTTCTCCTTGTTCATAAGAAATCATTATGAATGTTGATAATAAAAAAATGCAGTGGCATTTCATAATGTGTGTATTATTTGACTGGTTGGTTGTTGGTTTGTTGGTGCTGATTTGCTTTGTGTTCCCCCTACCTGCAGCCTAAGAGCGCCCAACATGGAAAAGGCGACCCAAGCACTGCTCCTGATCATTTGGTGAGTTTGGTTTGCTTTATCTTATTTTTTCAAGGGTTCCTTTTCTTTCATGTTATTTCTTTTCTTGATGGAGGTTTTAAAGGAGGCCATTTTGGTAAAATATTTTTTTAATTTTATTTTTGTGAAAAGTGCATGACTATTTTGCTTTCTTGATTGCGGAATGTTGCTTAATTTCTTAAAAATTCTTATTATGATTTCTTACATAAGCAATTTTTTTTTATATCTTGTTGGTATGTTCTATTTGAATTTATTATTTTACAGCATTGTTCACCCTTCAGAGATTGCATGAAACAAATTCTTTAGAAAATTTAATTTCAATGTAGATTGATAGTGTTTTTATTCATAATGATTTCATTTTAAATTTCATTAAAAATGTATCATATTCTACATGCCTGGATGAATACAAAAATGGTGCATTACAATTCCAAGTTTGGAAATGCTGTTTTGGTTTTTCTCCGTTATCTCCACCTCAATCATACTCTTTTGTATTGGTTTTCTTTGTGTAGAGAGCCTTCAGTTGGTTTTACTTGAATATACTGTGATCCTGTTTGATTTTATCTGATGCATGGTTTCTGCGAAACCATTCCACTACTCGGTGGAGCAGGTAGCATACAAAAAAATTAGAAAAAAAATTAGTTAAACGCTGTAGGCTAGCATGATACTGATTTCATTAGATTGCTAATATTTTGCTAGACTAGTTCTACGAACGACCATATCCTTTGTATTTGTATAATTAAACCTCCCTTCTCATATTGATTTCTTATTATTTTCTTTGTGTCATTCGTTCTTAGATTCATTAAACTCACTGTAAGGTTTATGATGCCTGTCCTACCTGGTGACTTGCGTAAATAGCTTTCACATTTTACCATGCTATTTCTATTGTTTCAGCCTCATGTCCGGGTTTGGAACTCTGTCAGCCTGCAAACTCTCCATATCTTGGGTCTGGGAGGAGACTTTGATAGAGCAGTATGCTCTATTGGATTCTCAAAGGCAGTAAGTTCATCTGACTCAATATCAAGCAAGGGTAGTTTGACAAAAATATGAACTAGGCCAATTGATTGTTGTAATAACTCAGTAAAACATTTTGATTGTTTATTGCCTTTCCCTTAAAAGCCATTGTCAAGTTAACAATCACTTCCAGCACCAACTGCCAGATTTTGCGCAATTCAAAATTGTGTCAGATGGCCAGGAGGTGATGAATTAGATTATTTTTTGATGACTTATATTCATGGCATTTATCTGTTAAAATTATTTTTAAAATATTACTTGCTCTCAAATGAGTTCAACAAGAAGCAGTTTATGTATTTTTAAGTAAAAAAATGTGTTTTAAAAATCTTACGCTTTGTCCTTTCAAGAGAAATCAACCAAAAAATACCCATGAAAAAATTCTTTCAGCTTTTACTCATTTATAGCCTCACTCGCTAGTTTGCCATAACTTCTTACCTCATTCTCCTGTAAATGCTGTAAATGTCCTATCTCAGATGATTCCCATCCCCATCCATTCAAAATACTGTATACTGAACGTGCATTCAGATCTTTTTGAACACTGCAATTTTTGCAAATTCTTGTCTTAAAAAAAATACAATGACATTTCATTTGATATTTCAGTGCATGTACCACTATTTATCCAGTGATGGCTTGGGTATTTTAAGCGATACAGGTTTAAGCTTTGTCGTATCAAAGCAATGATCAAAATTGTTCTCAAATTTTTTAATGAAAATGAACATCACTATGTATTGTAAGGACAGCGGGAATGATTAAATCTATGGTACATTTGCTCACCTTGTCACTGCAGGATGGTGGACAGCTGCTGTGTGCTGTGGATGAGGGCAATGAGCATACTCTATCAGTGTGGGAGTGGCAGAAAGGAGAGAAAGGACACAAGATTACAGAGACCAAGGCAAATATGGAGAAATTCATTTTTTTCAACAGCACCATTCATAAGCTGTTATCGGTATTCCAAAATTAGGTTAAGAAAAAAGATAACAAACTTACAGCTAGCTTTAAATTGGTTCAACCATAAACCATAAACCTTTTTTCAACTCATAACATAAAACGAATAAACATACCCATAATGTAAATGATGTATAAAAGCCAACTTGTGAATTAATATCTGTGAAATATATAAAATATGGAAAAGATTGTACAAATCATGTTTTACAATGGATTACAGAGTTCTACAGAGCCTGTTGTGGCCTCAGAGTTCCATCCACTGGATGCCAATACCATCATTACTTGTGGTAAGAATCAGATCACATTCTGGACACTGGAAGGTGGCACCCTGGGCAAGAAACTGGGGCTCTTTGAGGTAAATAAAAACCTTGCTCACAACAGAACTTGCTTTGACAGAAATGAGTTTGATATATATATATAACAAACATATCACATTAGGGACCCCTCCATTACTTCGTGCTTTGAAAGTTGAAATCTCATGTAATCTAAGCTGGTGGTCTGAGGATGTCAGTGAGGTTTTGTCTGGTTTGAGTAAGCATTGTTAACATTGTTAATGGGCCTTATTTCTTGAAAGATGATTTTAACTTAGTCATGATATACGTGGAGTATGTTTTTTGTAAAAGGGAGACACCTGTCATTGAAGGGAGCTGTTTTTTGCAAGAAAAATGGATTAATATATGTGGGGGGAGGTTGAAAAAGAATATTTTAGCCTCGAGTTCTTTGTACCTGATTAAAAGTTTAATGTCATATTGGTGTTTGATTTTCACAGAAACACGAGAAACCCAAGTTTGTACTTTGTCTGGCTATTGCTGATAATGGAGATGTCTTTACTGGAGATTCTAATGGAAATATATTCATTTGGCCAAGAGGTGAGTATATAATAGGTATAATGTAACATAAGTTCTCCACAATTATGTCTGCAGAGCTTTATAGTGAAGTGAAGTACCTGGTCATATGATTTTACATATACCAGTTGCCATATTAATGTATATTAATTCCACCAGGCACCAACAAGATCTCCAAGGCCCTGACAGGGGTACATGAAGGTGGTATCTTCTCCCTGCTGTTCACCAAGGATGGCCATCTGCTATCTGGTGGTGGCAAGGACAGGAGAATTGTACAGTGGGATGCCACTGGCTTGACTCAGACTGGAGAGGTGGAGGTAAGTTTATAAGGTGATTCTATGTTTGTGTGTGTGTTGTGTGCAAGTGGACATGCATTTACAAAGGTTAAAGTTTTGAATAATTATATTTTTATAATTAGTTGATCCAGCCTGGTGAGATGACATTAAGATTCTGACTATGTTGTTGAATGTAACATGACATTTATTCATTCTTCTAAGGGATGGTGAATTTGTATTTCTCATTGGCAGTATATGTGAATGCTATGTGAATTTTGTGGTCATTTTAAGTTAATTGAAGTTAAATGTCTAGAGCATTATGATATATATGGATAAAAAAGTCAAACTTGTAATTCTTGAATATATTGAGTTGACAATTCAACTGACAGTTCAGTTTTTCAGAAAGTAGTTTTAAATGTTTGATATTGTAAAGAATATATTTTATAACATAGCCTTGGTGTTAATATAATGTCATATTCAATTCCTTCAATGATTATCCTCCTAGATCCCAGAACACTATGGCGCTGTGCGCACACTGACCCAGGGCAAGGGGAATATGATTGTAGTTGGCTCTACCAGGAATGTCATACTACAAGGGACACTGGAACTCAACTTCAACCCTATAGTACAGGTATGGTCTTTTTTTCCTGACAAGTCTATATGATAATTTTTTAAAGTTTTAAATAAGGGTTAAACATTTCGTTAACATATCTTTATAAAGCAAACTAACCCCTGACATGATTATTCTGTCCCCAGGGTCATGTTGATGAACTGTGGGGGTTGGCAGTCCACCCTAATCAGCACCAGTTCCTGACCTGCGCCTATGACAAGAAGGTGTTCCTCTGGGACGCACTGTCTCATTCTGCTGTGTGGAGCAAGGAATTGGAGGTGAGGATCATGTAACTGTGTTGAGTTTCTTATGTACATTAAACAGAAATGATATGGCTATAGATGTTTTATAACTACATGAGTACTTCCCTAGTCTGTTGCTGATTTAGGTGGAAGTTCTCTGGGTCATGAGATACTGTTTGCTTCTGGTGAACAACATGCAAATAAAATTTTGGGGGGTTTGCATTATATTATATATTGCTTTTTTTTCTATACCAGGTCCCTGCCCACTGTGCATGTTTTCACCCTGATGCCCAGGTGGTGGCTATAGGGACACAGACTGCCAAGTGGCTGGTGCTGGACCTCACTTCTAGAGAACCTGTCTATTCTCACACTGATGGCAATGAACAGATTGAGTGTGCGGAGTATTCACCAGGTATGACTTGTGTGAGTGTGTTTTGAAAAAAATGAATTGTAGGCCTAGCAAAAGGATTGACGGTCAGTTTACATATGTTTGTGAGCATAACGTGGTCTGCAGAGTTTCCAAATCTATGCGTATTCTACATATTATTTAGGGCTGATTCTTGCTGTTTACAGATGTTATTATATTGTTAATAAGATGAAAAAAACTGTCTATAGTGAGGCACTGAGCAATAATTTTATATTTCAGACGGAAAGTACTTAGCACTGGGCTCCAGGGACAATCACATTTATGTTTATAGTGTTGATGAGGAAGGGAAAAAATATTCACGCGTTGGTAAATGCCAGGTATGCAGAAAACATAGATTTAAAAGTAAATAGATTGGGCTCCTCCGGGATTTGAACCCGGGACCTCTCGCACCCAAAGCGAGAATCATACCCCTAGACCAACGAGCCAGCTATGCATGTGCAAATTTTGGCAAAGCTGAGTGTCATGGGATATGGGGTGTTTGCATGCAATATTTCATTAACTTTCAATTTGTGTGTCTGCACAGTAGCATTACTGTACATACAGCTATTTCATAATTATCCTGCAGTAAGTCTTTAGTGCCCCTTAGGGGACATGTCAGTAATTGCTTACATTTTAAAGAAAAAAAATAAAAAATAATTTTTTAGAAAAGTAAATTTGTCATCTGGAAGACTCTGTTTCTTGATTCAACTAAAAGTTAACTATTTACTAGCTCAGTGATATTCAGCTTATTGTGTATTCAGTTTTGTATTTTAGTATTAGATTGTATTTTGAACTTTCCTCTTGATTACAGGGTCACTCCAGTTTTGTGACTCACCTAGACTGGTCTGCAGACAGTCAGTATATTCAGTCAAACTCAGGAGATTATGAACTACTTTTCTGTAAGTTGAGGTTCTCGTACTTTCACATTGGCAGAATGTGAATGAAGATTGGGTCAGAAATATCGGTAGACTTATTAAGTGAATCCCACAAAGGTCAAATGAATTCTTATCTCAGATTACATCATACAGTGCCAACAGCCTTGCTTAATGCTATGATTATTATGATGATCCCAATAGTGCAAGCACATGTACCTGTAGATTTAGGAATTCTTTCTCCATTTGCTGATGGAAAATAGTCTGAAAACTGTATTAGGCACCAAACTTTTGTTATTTTTTTACAAAAGGGTTGCATAAAATGACTGAAATATATAAGGTAGAATTATGTAACTTCAAAAAATTTTAATTTCACACGTGGAGTATAAATATATCATTTGATAAGTTATGTATTATGATTTAATTGTTTCACAGGGAATGCATCCAGTTGCAAACAAATCACAGCTTCAAGTAGTATGAGAGACGTACAGTGGGCCACTTCTTACTGTACCATTAGCTTCAATACCTGTGGTGAGTACGGCATTGAAATATAAAGGTTAATATGTGACATGGAACAGATATTTCAAAAGATTTTTTAAGGTAAGATAAAAAGACTAACTATCTGTTAAATACTGTGTTGCAAGGTAGGATATTGCATTTGAGCGTAAACTCTTAAAGACTGAATATATTTCCTGTGTGTATTTTTTTTGTGATACTTAAGTTATTTTATCAAAGTTGACTTCTTTATTGCTGGTTTATGGCATGGTGTTATTTATGGTGTCTTTAAATCTGTGGTGTAAAATTGATATTTTGGATATTTGTCTGCAGATATGCACTGGTACTGCAATCATGAGACTTAAATTGCTGCTATATTTCATTGTCAATATTTGCTGATATATGAATACCCCCCTTTTTTAGTTTCTTTGCACAATATAGAATTTGAGATGGAGGTTTTATATTTATATGGCTTCAGTGCCTCCATGGTAAATAGTTATGTGTGTGTAAACTGTTGTATTTCAGGCATCTGGCCAGAGGGAGCTGACGGTACAGATGTCAATGGCAGCAGTCGTGCTCACAAGGCAGATCTCCTTGCCAGTGCTGATGACTATGGGAAAGTGAACCTCTACAGATACCCTTCAACACACATTGAGGTGAGAGTGTTTTTAAAGAAAGTTCTTTTGAAAATTTGACTGGTGCTGAAATTTTGGTTGGTGTGAAAGTGTGTATTTTGTCCACCATAGCCTATAAACAAATGCAGTTTTTTTGTATGAAATTGGGCCTATGTTGCATATTTTCTGTTTGATCTCCACAAATTGAATAGAACATATTGGTAATTGTGATTATGTAATCTTCAAAAGTCTAGTTTTTATAAAGGATTTTGAGGAATTTCAAATAACCTCAGTATGAAGGAAATGGTCACCTTTCAGGTAAATATATTGAATTAAGAGGTACAATTTCTAATGACTATATCTCTTTGCATAGATACAGTCTTTGAATCTGTCATTCTGTTGTTCTAGGCTGGGCATCGGGCTTATGGTGGCCATAGTAGTCATGTGACTGCTGTCCGCTTCCTTCATGATGATAGTCGTCTGCTTTCAACTGGAGGGAAGGATGCCGGAATTCTTCAGTGGGAGATTTTATAAAGATTCTCAAGAATGAATAATCTGCTTTCTATTGATACTAATAATATATATGGATTTTCAGGAAAGAAAGTATACATTATATGACTTGATTAATGTTGAAACAAAAAAGGGTAACGATGCTAATTAATTGTTTAAAAATTATGTCTCCAATGACTGATGAAGTTATTTCATTGTAGATGAAAATACATGAAGTGAAAGTGTTTGAAGTATTGTGAATGCCATCCTTTGATAGTGGGCTTAACAGTCAGTTTAAGTCCTTTTAAATTTGTTTGAAAAGGTTCTCAGATGAAAAACATTAAATCTTGACCTAATACTTTGATATAATAAGAAATGGAATTATCTCATTTATAATTCTAAATATATTTTCTCTGGCTTGGTCTAAAATTTTTAATTTTTTTTTTTTTAAATTTTGATACATAATTTTGTTTTTGTTTAATTACTTGCAGTGTTTCATTTATTATAATAAGACTTGGCCTAAATGTCTTCTCAGAATTCTCAGAATGAAAGTGGATTGCTATTATGTACTGTTTTCTTAGAAATTTTGATGGCCCCAAGCTTACTGTACACCAGATAAATTCAGTATTATTGGGGACAGATAGAGCCTTTTAGATAAAAAGAAAATTTGTGTTTAATGTTTTTCTTCACATAAATAATAGAAATTAATCTAGCTGTAAAAAGATTTAGAGATTACAGTATACTGTAGGATATAGGATAAGGTTGATATGGAATTAGTATTGTATGTGAACAAGATATATGAAAAAGTTCACTGTCAATGATAATAATTATGAATATATTGTAGTCATTTTCTTTTAAAGATGTTTTTCATATACAAAAAAGCAGTGGATTAACATTACAATGAGCAGATAAAAGAAATTTGAGTATATCATTTGTGTTTGTGTGCTCTCTGTAAAATGATTTCATTTGATATTTGAATTGTTTTCATGAATTTCAAGACCTAAGTGTATGCCTCTTATAATATGGCAGCATTTTCAATATACTACTTAAAATTATTTTGCATGTTGTCTTCATGTGGCATATTTGTCTGGATTGCTAAAAATCTGTTAATGTTTATATTAGCACTAATAAACAAGTGGTCAACTATCCTCTTTAAGCATATTTTTATTTTAGGTGTTTTTATTTATGCAAAAGAAAACTCAATCCTTTGAAATATTTGTTTATTGAGAAAACTAGACAATAAATTCCACAAGAGAGAAAATAAGTTTAGAGTGTTTGATAGTGAACTTACCTATGGTTACTTTATGTAAAAAAATAAACCAATGTCTAGATATAGCAATCTTTTTTTCATGGACGTTTGGTATGGCACCTGTAGCAAAATTGAACAAGATCAATCATTAATATAGCCCACCATATATCACAACTGGTATCACCTGCTATAGTGTGGTATCTTAATGATGCTATTGCAGTGTCCTTTATCAACCTAATTTCTGTTTATTTGTATCTCTGAGGTTTTGTAGCACACTGTGTAGAAATAATGTCATAACTTGGAACTCCAAAGATAATACTTTAAATGAAAGAAAAAATACAGGCTATTAACAGTGTGCATAGTTCATATCGGTATTCAACCTTCAAATAATTTTTCGCTAAAAAACTGATTTTGTTGCGTGATAGGTGAGGTCTGCAGCTTTCAGTTCATCTCACAAAAAAGGGAGGTGATTTCTATGTAAAATTATCTTGAACCCAATGCAATAAGATATTTCAACAGTTTTATCATGCTTGATTAGCTTTGTCTTCAATGTTAGAGGCAAACATGAGAAGATGTGTGCCAGGTTTCTCCACACATGTACACTTCAGTGACACATAACATGTGAGAATCCACAAATTTCAAAGAAGGAAATTAGAAAAGAGTCGCAATTGAATAACATCATGCATGATAGAAACCAAATAACACTTAGCAAGATAGAAATTGAATAACATGTAACATGTCTCATGCAATCGTATGCAGTTCTCGTCTTTCATGATATGTGGCATGATATATTTTTCAATTTCAAATATATATATACAGACACTGTATGTATAAAAATCCTGGAATGGTGAGAATAATGTGAACGTGAAAGTATGTTGTGTAATGAGACATATGCAAGTTGCAACAGTGTGTATCATAGCTTTTGGGTGAGCTTGAGATATTCCCCATTTAGCATGACATGATTTATTCCTCTGGCCTTTTCTTTTCATCCATTTTGGCCTCATGCCAAATTTGCCTTGCATCAAAACATAATTATTTGTTAGTCCATTAGTCCATCTTTTCTTACAAAAAAAAAAAAAAAAAAAAAAAAGTTCATGATCTCATTTGGCTTTGCAGTTTTCCTCCTTTTAGTTCTTTGTGCATAATTTTTTTGTCTTGTTATGTAATTATAGCTTTCTAGTGTGCTCTCTGTACATATGCAACAGTATTAGAGAATTACACCTCAGATAACATGTCAGGTTATGTTTCAACACTTTCCTGAATGGATTCCTACTATACTCTGAGGAATAAGATGTGCCAAATTACAAGTCTTCATGTTGTACTATAATCACAGGGTAACATTAAGACAGTTACTTGGCTCTAATCTAAATGTTATGCCAATGCTTTTCAAAGCAACCTTTTGCAGATTGAAACTGGCAATATACTGGGAACCACTTGGGTTGCTTTATGTTACTCTATATAAAAGTAGGCCTAACTGCTTAACATACCTGTAGGTATAGTGGTTAAAAAGCAAGTGAGGGAGTAACCCACCTGAAGTTTCAGACAACACAGGAAACTTGGGTCCTTTTTACTTGGTGTGTTACACATGTCATCATCAAAACTCATAGACTTGTTCTAAAATGGGTATTTTACTCCCTTTAGCAAGTCGCTTCCAACTTTTTGAACCAAACAAAATTAATTTTGTTATAACTGGCTGTGTCAAGCATGGGGGTTCTTTTTAGTTTAGTTTCTTACGCAGTAGCCAGGCTATTTGGTTGTCCATCTTTCTAAGTTTTTTTGATACAGATAAATGTTATGGAGGATGTGATAAGGATCTCAAAAAATGCTGACAGTAGACAGGTGAGTTGCCAGAGTCTGGGGGTGAGAGCAACCCAGCTTGGCCAGGGAATACTTGACCTGGTGTACGGAGGTCATCATGCTCATATTTATAACCTGGCAAAAAATTGAAAATAACACTATTTGTCTGTTTGTTTAATAATATTTTCTTGTGATAGAAAGATGTCAAGTTTTCAACTTTGCACACAATTACACAATGGAAAGTTGAAAACTGAAAGACCCAGAACTAATTATCGGTGGTAGTTATGTAAAAGCAGTGGATGTCAAATATCTTGGGTATGACAGGTAGGGTGATTTTTGACTTTCATGTTGTGCCAAAATTTGTTCATGAAAATGTATAACTTCATGTGCAATATAATGTTTATGGGAAATAAAATGGACTTCACTGCAGTACATACCTTCAATAAATTATTTCAATGAAAATCCTGATCGATCTCCATTTTTTGTATTAAAGAAAGAAAAAAGATTTTTAAGGTTATAAATTTACTTGCACTTCATTGCAGAGGCAAATTTCGGAGCTTGGAGAGACTTAATTATGATATCTCTGTGCAGTATTCAAGTTTCCTTTACCCCATGCAGCTTTGGACAGCGGGGTTAGTGTAAACTGCACAGTTTCCCCCACATTTGTGGATGTGGTGCAAACATGCCAGGGATGTCTTCAAAAGATATTATCTTCCAGCGGAGATCTAGAAATAATGAGGATGTACAATGTACAAATCGGGCAGGTCAGAGTATAATCCAGAAGGGGTGGAGCCCATAAATATTGCATTGAGCTCTCAGAGGAGCACCATTGCATACATGGCAAGTATCTCAAGAGCCATTATGAATCAGAAATAGAAGTACAGAAACATCCGATACCACTTCTTTCACAATGTATGTACCAATGTAATATTTCCCAAAGTTGGGATAATGGAACACTTCTAACCTCTTACATATATCAATTATATACGAGCTTGCATAATAGGAAGACAGTCATGCTATTGCTTAATATTATTAGGGCAGGCCATATGCACTTCAGTGTTAAAAGTTTTCTGGTCTGGTAGCTGTTTGTTTTCCTTTCATACCTAAAACAGCATGAAAATGTCAGTGAGTTGGACTGGCATTCAGAGTCATGTACTCAGTGTACTGGTACAAATAGATTTCCCAAAGTCAATTAAATTAAGGTTTATATATCTTACTCATATATTAAGCTCGGGAGAAATGCATGGTGAAGATCAGTTTAAGTCACTGACTACTGCTTGTGTTCACACCCACTTGATGGCAGAGTTATAGTAGTTCTGTTGTATATAAAAGCAATCTGTCATAATTTATGATATATATGTGGAAATTATGGCAGCAAGCAGCTTCCCTTTCCCTTTGATAACAATTTGCAAGCACTGACTGATGTAAGAAATTAACTCTCAATTCTCAAGCTGGGCACATTTGTGAGCAGACCCTTATGATTCCATGGAGAGATTGATGCATTGCAAGTCTAGGCTGTGTATTTTTTTTTAATATGATGAGGAGGAAAGTTCTTTGTATGACATATGATAAAGCAGCTGCTGGTGGTTGTCAAGTATAAAAAAGAGTTCTATACTGGTACACCTGAGGAGTTTTGTTGATTAATTGGCATATTGAACTTGTTTTTTTCAAGGTTCAACCCAATTCCTCTGCACCATTGCACAGATATCTCATGGTCAGTAAGCTAAAATTATGCTTCAAGTTTAGTTTCATATCTTCACATTGATGGTTTGGTTAACCAATGTTATATCTCCCTATTTGTCAGTTCATTTTTTCATCTATCTATTTTAGTCCTACTACCACAAGGAGGAACTGGTGTTTTACAGTCACTGTGCTACATGTGTTCAATTACCATCATATCCTCCTAACCTTTAACAAATGCAAGTACCTGTTCAGCCCAACATACAGAGTTTGGAACAGTATTCTGTTTTGAAATGATAAATACTAAATATTCATCCAACTTCTGAAATGGTAACTAATAGTATTTAAATAGTAAATGATATTTTAAGAATGGAATGTAAGTAATGCATTTACCATCATACATGTATGCCACTTAAGATTGTTTACAGACCCAGGCCAAAACTCTTGGTAGTTTTCCATTCAATTTTTGGTGTGATATGCTTCTTTTGAAATTTTAATGAAAAACATAAAATATATTAGAATAATACAATAATAACTATTTGACTCAAGCTAGATTTCCCACACACTTGATTTCCCAAATCAATGTTCATCTAGTAATACCCAAGAATACATTATTTAGAAACTCTGAAACTCGGAGCAAATTTGGGAGCATGTCGATCAGTAATGAGAATCTAAGCCCAGCTGACTTGCTATATATTAATTCCATAACTGATATATCTGTGATTGGTTTTATATCATGTAATTTCTGACACAGATCATACAGTATATGTATTCAAGATCGGATACCAGGAACCATTCTCACTTGACATCATCTGAACTCTGAAAGTTCATTCCTCATGGTATGGCTACTTATAAAATTACTGACAGACACCCAGCAAGAAATCATCCCTAGGTTAATAGCTTGCATCTCTCTTCCTGTGAAAGCACAGTGTTAGTGCCAAAAGTTCATGTACACCCCCGAAAGAAAAAAAACTGCAGAAATGTTCTGCAGAGATCACATTTCTCTCCATCTGTTTTGCAATGCCTGCTATGTTATGGCTTTCTCTGAAGAGGGATGTTAAATATGATAATTAGTGAAGATTTATTTTCTTTCAAAGTTTCATTCTTTGTTGTTTTTTTTTCCATCTTCGCTTTTTCTTTTCCTTTATTAAAGCTCGTAAGATGTTAAAGATATAGTGCTCCGTATCATTAAAAATTAAGATTAGTTCTGTCACGTTTCTCAGAAATTGCAATCATATGAGCTGGGGCAAATTTGTAACCAAATTTATGTGGATGACTTTTAAAGCAGAACATGGCATTTGTCAGTGTATCAGGTGTGCGTTAGCAAATTGCAAGTAAAGTATTAGGTTTGACATTTAGGTATGTAATTTGTTTAACATTGAGTGTTAGTAGATTATTTGCAAATTTGTTTTTCTTAGTCATAAAATGAAATGAATTTCCACATCTCCTCTCCAAAATATGGTTTGATTATTATTTCATTTCTCATTTACATCTCTCTGACCTAAGTGAGTTAGAGCTCAATTGGTTTTTCAAAAAGTGACAAAATGATGCCATAGATTTGTTTGACTTGTTGAGAATGCCTTTGTAAATAATTCAGAAAATAACAAAAGAAAAAAGACAAATGAGCAAGGGTAAGAATTTTTTCCTTTTTTTACTTATTAATTCTAGATACTGGAAATGAAAGCTATTATGGACTGAAGTCTAAAATGTTAGGACTGATTTATCTGAAATAATGATATAATAGAGAAGGTAAATCATGAAAGGTAGACTATCCAGGATGAAAATAAACAGATAAGGCTTCACTTGTGCGTCATTACCATGATGGTTTCATTTATGGTTTGTTTCACAACCTGCCCTCCACTCATTTACAGCTGGCATTTGAACTCGAGATTGAACTTGAGATGATACTTCTACCAGACTTGATAAGAAATGGAGATCAATCATGTTGTGATAACTATTTTTCAAGTTTTAATTAATATTATTTATGTTATTGTTTTATATACATGTTAGGGGCTGTCACAATGTTTTCCCTATTAAAAAAACTTACTTGAAAGGTTGTCTGAGACTCATCTTCATTTGTGACAAAAATTCTGACTGTATATCAACTAGTTCTGCCACTACTGTAGTTGCAATGGGAATCATATGAGGAATTGCCAAAAAAAAAAAAAAAAAAAAAAAAATATATATATATATATATATATATATATATATATATATATATATATATATATATATATATATATATATATATGGCTGAGAATTACAGATATTTAAAGAATCTGAAAGCATGTCTACAATATAGTATTTTGAATGGATGGGAATGGGAATCATCAGAGATAGCCAAATTGTCACATGGTTTAAAGGGATAAAAACTTTTTATTTTGGCAGGAAAAGTGTCATAAAACAGATTTTCCTGGGGTATACGACAATTTTCCCATACTTTCCAATGGTTAATGAATCCGTTCCAATATTCAAAGTTAGTCCAATATTGTTTTCTTAAGTGTGTATTTTGTAATAATCTCTTTTATGGTGGCATTCCCGGTGCAAACACTGTTTTTTTTTTTTTTTTTGTAAAAAAACTTAGCACCACCATGTCTAGATCCTTGCACATTTATCTAATTCTGTACCAGGGTATGCCACTCACTGCTGGCAGCCTCATTTTCTTGCTATCTCAAAAGATTTCCATTGGTCAATGAATCTTATAACTGATTCAATGATCCTTGACCAACTAGTCCAGGCTAGCATATTAAGTTAAAAGAAATCAATTCAAGATTAAATACATATCTTTATAGACAGCAATGAATCTTATTCATATGAGTAGTACACATACCCTGTAAATTTTTTTACGAAATAGTGTGGCCATCTCTTTAATTAATAGTTTTGATGGTCAGAGAAGAGTTCAGATATGTCACTTTGATCTTAAGTGAACATTTCTTTCAAAAACACAAGTGACAAACTACCAGCATATTCAAAAATATTTTAGTAGGACAGTTAATATCACACGTGAAAAAATAATTTAGTTCTGTTTGTGTAAGTTGCAGGTAGAATTAACGATATATCTTTGATTTTCACACTTTCACAGCAAATGGGTGATGTTGCTTCATGTAAAAGAACTTTTTAAAGTACTTATTAAAATAGAATTAAATGTGAACTTTTGAGGTTACTTATAATGACAGATATGGAGGCAAGTTACACAGATGTGTACATCAATTACAAATCAGCCATATATAACATAACCTGAAATCAATTGACAATTAACCTCTCACCCTTCTTGCAAAATACTGATTACTGTTCAGAGTTCTATGTAGAAGCAAGCATTACTTCTTTCACAGGTTCCGTTAGCATGATGTATGATCACTTACAATACACAAGAAACCTTAGCAATCCAGGGGTTATCTACTATCAGTTTTCATTTATTTGCTTGTTTTTTACAGTAAAATTTTTAAGTACCTTGAATCATGTCAGACAAAATGTTTCAAGTAGACAAAAATATAATCTTCAAGTGGAAGAGGGAGATTGATACGAGACACTTGCTATGTTCTGTATTTACCTGCTAGGTGATAAATATAATGTGATGAAAAAGAAAACACTAAAAGAGAGAAAGAGTATTACAAAATTGTATAAGCTGATAGAACCGTGCACTGTATGTGCACGAGCGCAAACACAATAGGAATTACATAGTGTGGTATTTGCTTTCCTGTTTTTGTCAAAAGCTATCAATTCTGAGTGACTAGTAGCCATTCTGACCCCATTATTTAATACGAAGAACTGTACATGCAAAGTTTTAGTTTTTAAATTTTTCATTTGAATGTTTGGAAGAGCATGAATGTCTGTAAAGAATAATCCTTAGAATACTGTATCTGCCCCTGCTTTCAGCTACAAAGAAACTAAGGAGCAACATTGCAAGAAAAACAAGATCTGAGATTGAAAATGTGTTTTCAATTGGGAGAACAGACTCCCCAACTATTTTTGATTCTTTGAGGGGTTAAGTTTTAGTGCTGGGTTGAAGACTGCAGCAATTCCAGGTAATCACTTCCCACCACTTCCTTGAAATTGCCAAGTGGCTGGTTCCCGATGCACCTGTCTTATGGTCTACTGTAAGACACTGCAGTATACCTAGTTTCAAGTCAGCTTTTCTTAAATGCATTACAAAGTATGTTTCTTCAAACTTATTTTACACCAACTAATGATAAACCTGAACTGCAGGTTACAATGATTTCTTGGTACTATTTTTGACATAATAAATGATCACCCAATTTAGTAAGTATAGTGTGCTTAACCGTACTCCCTGCATATGTCAGTAAATCATATAATGCACCAATAGCTACATTTTGCTCACACAAAGTGCCAATTCTCGCACAGATTTGCTTGCACTCATATTTCTATAATATGTTACTTTTACTTAATGAATGCTCTTTGAGCAGTATTGCACATGAGGCTGTGTAATTATTGCTTATGTTTTAATATGGTTCAAGTACTAGATTTCCTTGTACTGAACAGCTCTTCAAACTTGCCATGTATGTTAATTAACAGGATAGGATAGCATATGAATAGATGGACTCCACAAGCTGATAATTTTAATACATGAAAGTGTGTGAAAAACATAATAAAACTGTTATACTTTTGTTAATGTGAATTGTTCCACTCACATATTCTGAGAATCAAATCAGTTTAAAAATAAAATAGCATTAATCATCCATGAGAAAAAAAAATTTAAGTGAATCTGAAGATTACCTGAATTACCTGAGCATGTTTCTACTTGTGGTAGGTGCAATATACTTGTTTCAGAATAAATCAACCATTTTAATCAATTTTTTCTAGAAAAATTTCCAGTAATCACCACAGAGTGAAAGAAAGAGAATGTTAAGCTAAGAAAAAAATTAACTGACATATAGGCATGCTCTTGGAAATCTCTGACATACTGCCTTTAGCTTAATGGCAGGTGCATTGTCTTCCGTTGATCGCATGGGANTCAGTGTTTGAATCGTAATCACTTCGTGACGTTCTTAAAAGATTCGTGAGATTCGTGAGATTCGTGGTCTGTGTGAAATAGGGGCATAAGAATGGATGTCCGGGTCCAATATTTATACAGGTTAGGGTTAGTTGGAGTATTGGGATTAGTATATGGGACTAATGTCACCTGTGCAAAGTAATGGAGAACGGACTACGGTTCCTAGCGGACTTCCATTACTATTACACCGGTGTAACGTGACAGAGAGCCCCCCATGATAGATAGTCCGCTTCCCATTCATTTGCACAGGTAAGCCTCGATCTAGATTTTGACCCACTTAGGTCAGGCAACCCTAACTATTATAACTATTTGGAGGGCGGACTTTCTGTTACATGAACCCTCAATTTCGTTACATCGACATTGCTGTGAAATTGCGGTTTATGAATTGACTGCCACTATGATGTTACTAAAGCTGAACAACCAAAACTTTTGTCTGCCAGAGACAATAAAAAATAAGTATTATTGAGGAAAGTACATTAACGTTTTTTTTTTTTTTTTTTTTTTTTTTTTTTTTTTTTTTTTTTTTTTTTTTTTTTTTATAATTGATGGTTTGTTATTGTCAAAAGTTCAGGACAATATTCCTTTATCAATTTCATTCACTCAACAGATTGATAAAGCAATTTCATCATGATTCAATATGAAAGAGACATGATGCAAAAATCTACAAAAAAAGCATTTCATCGACAAACTATTCAAATATCTTTCTATTAAAGCTTTATTTGCGCTATGCAGGACAAAACGATCAAAGAAAGGTGGAAAAAGTAATACAAAAATAGAAAAAGAAAAGAAAGGAAATATATCTCCTTAAATCTTTAAATAGAGAGGAAGACAAACAGTAATATGCGTATTTCAATGACGGACTGTGGAATTGTAGCACCTGTGTGATTTTTCTGACACAGAATGAATAGCAGCGGAAGTGTCAAAACATGGAATGTCAATACAGTATATTTACCAAGCAATTGACAGACCACAGCTAAAACACACGAGTTTTTGTTTCTCCCCCAGACCTGTATGGCGTGTATCATACACAAACACCTCAGCACAGACGTGTAGGCCGAAGAAAAGCCATTAATGTTCAAAAGAACGGCGTACAGAGCGTTTTAAAAGAAAGCCGTGGAGCGGCGGACATCAGCTGATCGATACCATTGCAAAAACAGCGGATGCAAATGTCGCTTAATTAAATCATCTATTATCTCCCTACCTGTGTTGCCATGGTAACACCGCGAGACAGACTACAATGCGCTGATATATTTTCTCAAAGAGGGCGAGAGACGCTGATAACCAATCAGTGACAAGATGGCCGCTCAAAGCAGTAAGTAGAACGCTTTATCTAACAACACTTCGCTAAATCGGTGTTAGAATATCACTTAAACGAGATATCTTTTGAAAGAAAAACAACGTACAACATCGGGTACTAAGTCTTAAAATGAAATCGTGTGGATAAGGCAATTAAGATACAGTTAAAAGGAAACCGTATTGCTCTTAGCCAGGGGCTTTGGGTTTGCAATCCCCGTATCATGATAAATAGTGGTGTTTTGATACAGTGTACCAGATCTGGCGTCTTTATTGTATATTTATTATTGTCTGTTGATTTATAGTTGTGACTGCATCCGATTTCATAAACGTTTATCTTACATTGTTCGGCTGCTTGTTGGCCATCATGTGAAATAGAACTACGAGACAAATACATCAGAATACAGTTCTGTTCTGTGTACATTGGTTTACTGTGTAGAAAAGACGCCAGCGTGATTGTACCTTTACATCGTGCAGATTATCAATATCCCCTTTGATGTCATAATAGACCATATATCCTGTTTCAACAGGTCATAGACAATTATTTTTCCTTTGGTTGTGAGAGATTTGCTAAACTACGCCCGCCTTTCTAGATAGTATTAGATTACTAGTGTGATTTCCACCGATCAGAACTCTGTCATGTAGATGTAAAATGTTAGCTGTGGTCTAAGGCAGCGTTCAGCATGGCAAAATAACATTGTTATTTGCTGAATACACCGGCTCTGATTTCATTTCCGCACTAGATAGATCACTGTATAAATGCACATAGTTCATCATATACATGCTGAATTGAATTATGTGTCACTGTATATATGTACAGAACTGAATTGCCAGTGTCCCTGTATAAATATGCACAGTGAGTAGCTCACATATGCAGAATTTAACTATCAGTGCCACTGTATATATGCACAGAGAGTAGCATATCATAATATGCCGATCTGTATTGTCAGTGTACTCTCCGTCTCTGTGTGACAGTGACAACAGCCATGCTCTTTGTTACCCTCTACCAGGGCGAGTGATAGATTTTTTTTACAGATATTCACAGATATGTAAGTTCAGCCCTAAATGACCATCTATCTAGCTAGAGACATATCTGTGAATATCTGTAAAAAAATCTATCACTCGCCCTGGTAGAGGGTAGCTCTTTGTCATGCTAGAGGAAGTAATACAGTAGGCCTACATCAGTTTAGTCAATCCTATTCAGACGTCGTCTCCAAAACACGACTCTATATGCATCTACAGTGCAATAACGTGAATGCCGTCGAATTATTGATCTGTGTGATTGCCATTAAAGCGTATAGATGGAGTCATGAGCTAGCATTGCGTGTCAGAGAGCTCGGCGTGCTCGGGTCGACTTTCCGCTCGCTTATTAATTAGCCAAGTGGGTGCACGGCGGGAAATATTAATTTGGACCACTTGAAACTTTTTATAAATGAATGGTTTCACTGGCCCACAAAATTGGCACATTTCATCACGCAGAATCGACGAATACTGCTCGAGGGATAACAACTATTGGTCTCAACATGATGCCAGGGAACTTTATCTGTCCGCTGATAGAAACAGACTTAACGGCGGCCGCGCGTCTACAGAAACCTAACCTAGCGTGCGTGAGTTTCTTTATTAATAGATGAATTCATGCATTGTTTCTTGCAGTGGCTTAAGGTCGAAAATACATTTCACTATGGCAACTACCACGCGCCTCTGTGTAGTTCTGAAATAATAATAATAAGATCATAAATTACATTATAAAAAAAGATTCTTCTATAGCTATACCCCAAAGGACCTGTTACACACCATCAACAACAGATCGTTTTATAACGCTACCATAACGTTACCATAACGTTACCATAATTTTCGGATTATATACATATAATGGTAACGTTATAATAACGTCCTTTGTTTGCTGGATTGAGGCTCTTTTACAACTAACGTAAAAAGGTACATTTGAGTATCATATATGGAATCTATTATACGCACGACATGGAGCGTTTGAAATCACCCTTTTTCTAGCGTATAAAAATCAACGTATAAAGCAGCGTATGAAATTATTTGAGAAAATATCGAAGCATTTTTCTAGCTCTGAGTATGCAAACGTATAACGTTTGTCTGCGTACTCGAAACCTTTAAGACGTACTGAATATGTTAAGTCAAACGATTCCCTTGGGTTTATCTGCGCATGGGCTATTATTTTTCATATGTTAGTGCTATGAGCTAAGTGTGACAGTGCATGAACATAACACATAAATTAGCTACGATGCTTTTAGTGACCTCAGGTTCTGTTAGGTCCCATTCAGAATAGAGGAATAACTAGTCCGCGGGTCAAATATGGCCGACCCATTTCAATACTTCCCCACGGGATATCTATTCAGTGTCTATTAGCGGATTAGACAGCAAGCTTTGTAGTGGGTCGCCATATTTGACCCTCGGACTAATTAGTCCCCTATTCTGAATGGGACCTTAGAAAGGTAACACGCTGACAATTGGGCCTGTGATGACATAAGACCACAGAGAGGGTTTCTATTACCAGTCACATCTACCGACAGCTTTTAATGCCATGAAGATATTGACAGAAGCTTCAAAAAGACTTTTAAAAGTATGGACTTAATTTTTATGGGTATTCCTCAAGAAAAGGCACATAGTGGCAAAATAACAATTATGTGATGTAAAATCTGTAGAAACGTTGATTCAATACAAAAGTGAACTCAGCCTTGGAAATTATCAAGCAGTTATCCAGAAAATTAATCCATTATCCATTTAAATCATAATACATCGTGTGCAATACTTTATTGGGCCTTTATCTTTAATTTTTTCACATATCAATTTATCAATATGATACCACGGTCATCAATTTTAAATTTCCTCACCATTTTTATAAAGATTTAAGCGACAAACCACAACGAACGTTAGCAGATGACAAAAAGTTCATGTTATTCGCTGGTCATTTGGTTTCAAATGGGACATTAAAATTCTGTATTTAGGTTGATACCTGTCGATGTGACGATCTTCATTTCTTTTGCCAGTCACCTTCCCCAACAGCTTGGGACAGGCCGAGGGATTGAACAAATAAAAAACTGTAAACTAGAAGAAATAATTAACGAAAATATAACAACAAAACAAATACTTACTTATAAAGCTAACAGTCTCAATCATTTACCACAAAGATTTTCCTTTTTATGAACTGCCTATTACTTGAGCAACCCGACAATACAACAGCACACATCTACAATTACTGCATGACATCTGAGCCAAATAACAGATCTCCTGATCTGAGCCAAATAACAAATGTGCTTATAATGTTTACTTAGAAATGAGGGCATAAAATCCATCGGTCTATTCATCACTTTATATATATGTAGTGCCATCAATTGGAAATATTATTTCTACAAGATATTTATTCTACAAGCTAGAAGGTAGTCGGAGCCGACGTCAGTGTCACTTGCTCCTCAACTGAAAGAAGAACAATACCAGATAATACTAGATTTTCTACAAACTAAAAGCAGACACCAGTGTCCCTTGCTCCTCACCTGGTGGTTCCGTAGTGAGACAGGTGACTTGTCCTCTGTCAAATATATGATCACAGCAACAGCAGAAATCAACTGCAAAAACAACCGCAGATAAGATATAAACTTAAGAAATTCTTTTTCATTCTAATCAATAAATTAATGAATAGATTCATGGCTTTATCAGTTCGTTTATTTATTTATTTATTTATTTATTTATTTATTTATTTATTGCGTGTTATTTTAACCCGACAAGGACGTGGCAGGAAATGTCAGTAATCTCTGATTCGGTATATGTACAATGGTGTTTATTTGATGAACGAGCGACATGGGACCGAACACATGCCTCTCGGAGAGGATCAATAGTCCCATTTCTTCCTCGATTGCGTCAATTTTAGATAGTTCAGGGACGCTACGCAAATATACACAATCGAGGATTCACAAAATGAAAACCACAAAATTTCATTTTATTCATTTAATTGATTTTTCAAGGCATAATAAAAATGAAGTATTATATTATTTAGTAAACACATTGTTTTACCTTGCATACATAAGAACTGAATGAATGGAACAAAAAAAAAAACATTTATTTGGCTGATAACCCGCATGTACTCAAAGCCGTTAACTCCAAATTGATGCCGACATATGTGAGGCCTGCGCCACTGAGACAACAAATTCTCCGATTTCCATCACGTTTTAATGGCTTGTTTTCCTGACTGCACGAAAAATTCTCTTCAACCGCGGGGTAACATCTATCTTTTCCATCCAAACAAATCACTTCCATCACATGGACATACGGTAGACAGCTAAGTGTACTTTCTAGACAAATTAGTTTGCATCGGTGGTCATCCGTTGGAAACATCTTGTCCACGCTGGAGCCACGCCAGGGACGCTGGTTGCCTCCCATGTCACCAATGAAGACTAAACTGGCTCCGATGTTCCAAGTTGTGTTACAAAATACGCCACGCTAGGTGCTGGCGTTGCAATGGAAAGGTGTGCTGGAAGCAAGAATAACAGGACCACGCTGTAGACGTGCCATACTTGCCATGCACAGCGGTTCACCACATGCATCATTAAGCATTTGCCAAAGGGAAACTTGGTGACAAATCTTGATTGATAACACACGTGTTCAACTTGTTCACAAAGCACGACATGACATATGTGGATTGGAATTCACATATGTCATCAAGAATTTGGAAAGTGATGCAAGTTTTTCAAAAGGAAATCACGTCCATGAACTCTTCTTGGTAATAGTTCTTGACCAGATACTGTATTTACTTTACCACGGTCCGTTCCCAAGGAAACCACGGATAATGTGATCGGTGGCAAATGCAGTAACCTATGTCTCTATGCAGTGTACTACACAAATATTATCTGCATTATCTGTACGGATAAAATATCATCACCGGAATGCAATTAACAAAGCAGAATTTGGTGAAGTTTTGCAAAGAGTTAATCATATTGCTTTGTACTGCCGTCGTCCTGTTGTATAGTTAAACAATAACATTCAGCACATGCAACAGTGTGACGCCATGAGTAGGTGACATGTTGTAAAGTATACTTTAAAAAGAGCTGAATGCAACCCTGCAGTAGGCACGAGACACGTGTATCCACCTTACGTCACGTGTCAAGCACCGGTAAAGGTCAATCTGAAATTGAATAATGAGAAAACAGCGGCAGGAATTATCACGGAACTTGTGTAACAACACGTGAAGTTAGCGGTCTTTGCTTGAATGGGGCACGCTTGTTAACGTGAAGCACTTCCCACCCTCCTCTTAATTCTTTATGACTTACACAACGTGAATATTCTCGTAAATGACTTAACTTGGTAAATCTTGCAATGTAAGGACTCATTTGTGCTGTTACTGTTATAATGACGGACAGCGTGTTGGTATTCATTTCTGACGGTAGTCTGTCATACTGAAAATCTTTTTTTTTTTTTCATTTTTTCATATACCGTGCTCATGTTATAAAACTGTCAACTTGGCGGGAGTGAATTTAAAGCACTGCGCCTGATAATTTTTCTGCGGCACATCACGTGTAGACCGTCATCAGGGTGGGAGGATTCCCCGAAATTACAAAAAAAAAAAACATACAAGAAAACTTACTCTTGCTTTGATATGACCATTTGGATTGACTGGGAAATTCAGAAATCGAAGCAGTGAAGGAGACCATGTCTGTTTTCTGATATCCCTCGTGACGAACTGACAAAGTTGTTGACCCAGGGAATAAATACACCATTTTATTTGGACTTTGCCCATAGTCAAAATTTGGTTTAGCCATTTAACAGAGGGCAGTATAGAAGGGCCTTCGCTTTGTGGTCGCTCGTGCAGGGTTTTTTCTACAAAGACACATTGTGACGTTATGTGACGCAATGTGACGTCATTATGAGTTGGAGAACCGGAAGTGCCAGTTTCAAGGAGGACAAGGTCCAATATCAGAGCCTTTGTGGTTTTAACGAAACCGTGGAACTAACACACTATACAGACATTGTGTTGGAGATAGGTAACCAGTCTTAGAGTTTTGAAACAATGCATGGTACTTAAGCATGCGAAGGAATGGCCTAGGGGTAACCTAGTTATTTTCTTGAAATGCGAGTCTTACATAGACTTTTACATGAGGGAATAAGAGCGCCAGGTCTGCCAAAGATCTTCACCGACTCTTGGACCCATGAGATATGTTTGTTTATGCCTAAAGTTAATGAAACAAGCTTCAATTTTTGTATTTAAGCTGAAGCTCATTGTGAGAGCTTTGAATGTCCTATAAAACCCATCTTATTACCACCTTTATTACCATCTAGATATCGAAAATGAGTCTTTTTCTGCGTCTAATTATTCAATATCTATCTCTGTGCTTATTTAGAACAATGAAAAAACCCTCGCAAGTATAAAATATCGGCGTTTATATTTTGCAATGCATAAACATGGGTAACTCAAAGCTTTAATCGTCAGTTTAACACCTTTCAATTTTGAGGGGGGACAGCAATCGGTATAGGGCGTAATTTCACCCTTGAATAAGACTTTATCACGGAAATTGGCTGCGTTTACAAGGAGTGTATAAGCTACAATCCCTTGTCGTCATTTTGGTTTAATTGTTTTTTTCTTTTGGGGTTATAAACCCGTTCTTACAGATTTCCATTAAACAAAGGCATTTTTTGCTTTATCAACAATGAAATCTCAAAAGACTAAGACTAAGGAAAATCGCTGGCAGTTTTTTGGAGTTCTAAATGGTGTCGTTAAATCGGCGTTAAAACGGTGATCGTGGGTACTCCGGTAAAAGAGAAATTTGAGAAACAGATATTTTTACCCCGAAATCGCAATTATGACATCACCCGTAAGATGACATATCAATACATGTTAATGTGTGTAAATGTTTATGTCACTGAACACCGAAGATTTATTTATTACCCAAAAGTATGTATATAAGACAGTAAATAAGTAGTTTGGGGCGAAAGGTGACAATATTCTAAATAGGTATTTTATTAGTTTTCTATAAAACGTTTTTAAAAAATTTGTCTCATTTAAGTAACTTACATTTGATGATATTTATACTTTAACCGTAAACAGGGTTTAAAGTGCGTTGAATTATTAAAATATAATATGCTCTGTAAGAAATAAATTATTAGTTTCATCTACTATGTACTGCAGAACCAAAATGTAACAAGGTTACATTAAAAAAATATCATACGACCAATTTTAAGTTTCACTTAAAGCACGCACTTAGGTAGGCCTACGTTAAAATTTGACAAAACTTGATTTATAAAATACAAATTATTTGAAATCGTTTCAAATTTATTGATATAATATGGCGTCTCCTTCACCCCTTTCAGGCGGAAACACTTCAACAGGTCGCACAATCCCGAAGGTCACGGTGACCTCGGCCGCCAGTGTGGACAATTCCACCGTGTCGGCGACCCAGCTCAACAACAGCGATATACTGCAGCCATCCAGCGCGGAGAAACCTAGGAAGATTGTCTGTGGAATCATCACCACCATAACTCTCGCGGTAACTTTCGTGGGATTTACAGTTCTCGCGAGAAGAACGTTTGTGTTGTATACGACATTCCAGGCACCGTTTTTCTTGACCTACTTTTGCAGCATCTGGCCAATCATAATGTTCCCGGTGTGCATTGTTGCGAAATGGTTGCGAACGAGGGGAAAGTTGCCCATTTCTTCTTCTTGGAGGTAGGTACTGTGGGCGATGAAAATAATCAGATTTAGTCTTTCGAAATCACTCGGGCATTTCTCCATGTATTATTTCATATTATTTGTTCATGTCATACTATCTTTTTTATTTAGTACTTAGCATGTGCATGTATACCACCCAAGTGATTTCCCGTTTATATGTAGATGATTGCCCAAATAGTAGTCTTTATACTATGGTGTCTTATTTTTTACGATACAAATTGGCATATCAATTTCTGATTCATATCCGATTTCTGATTCTGATCAGATTCATATCAAAATCAATTTTTACGTTTGATCTTATCTCACCGTACATCTCTGTCGTCAGCCATAATTTCCCATAATTTAATGTACTTATGTAACGCGGTTTTTGAGGGCATCCATAAACCTCAGAATTTTAGAAGGGTTGTAGGCCGAAAAATTGTGTGGAGCCAACCTTAACTTCGAGAATGTTATTTGAACCGCTAAACTTTCAGCATAAATAAGCGTCGGAGGGAACTCTGATAGACCAACCCCTGCGACTGTGCTATGACGTGGGTGAAAGGTAGGGGGTGGAGGGGGATCCCCTCCCCCATGTTTGCCCGCGCCTCCGCTTACTAATATCAAATATATAAATGGTAAGGAAGAGGGGACTTGATTTGGGGATTGGTTTGTCTCGAAAGACTACCGTGTTTGTATTCCATTGAGCGCCATATCACTTTTAGAAAAGATATATCTATTCAAAACTCTCATTTACGACAGGAAATATCATATTGATGTTAATTGAATCGACGGGTTACATAATTGATTTTTTTATGTAAACGATGCATAAAGTATCTCTGCATCGTGACTGACCGAGGTGACTGAGTCGATCCCTGTTTTCAGATATCTTTCTTTAAAGAGTTTCTATTTGGCATTTTACAAAGCTGGGAAGGATAGGGTCGAACTCTCTCTCATGGGAGAATCGTTACACAGGCACAAACACTGGGAAGGAAACCGCGCGAGCAAACAGGTATTTGTAAAAAAAAAAAAAAAAAAGGCCAAATCCACTCACACCCAGTGACTGCTGTTACACTGGTGATTGAAGCAGTCAGAAATGGAAAACAGAAAAATGGCCATGACGAACGGTTCACCACGCATAAATACATTTTATCTCAAGGCGTCAGTTTTTCACTAGGGACAAATCAGCCCCGACGTGGCCATGACTTAATAAAGAGATGCAGGCAATGTTATCGATTCGGTTATAGTCAGTACGTGTTTGATTTGATTCCAACATTTCTGTGTCTACTCTATCACCTGTGTGTGACTCAGTGACTCAGGCTATTGTAAATGGGGGGGGGGGGGGGGTAAAGTTTTTGGATCGCTCGGCAAATATAAACTAGTGGACGAGTGGGCAGTTTTACTGTAATGTGCTGGAAAAGTGGTAAATCGGTTGATTTTCTCACTTCAGTTCTTATGTATCTATATTAGGTATGGGAGACGGGGATGCCGCCGGTGATAAGGGCTGGGGCACGTGACCCGCTGTGTAAACCTCCACCCCCACCCCTACCCCCACCCAAGACCTGAGTGAGACACTGAGTTGGGCTGGTTCCTTGTTTTTACTGTTTATTCTCCATCTGGAATCACCCTCTGCATCAGTTCATCTTTGGGATCGGTTCAGACGTAACGCAACAATGTTCCCAGTTCCTGTTATCGGAGGTTGTTGTTATGTTTCACTGCCCGGAGCTTCCCCTCCCCCCCCCCCCTCACCACACCCACACCCACCACACCCACCCCCCACCCCAAACAGCCCGTACTGTGTGCCTAGTATCTCAAACATCTGCTTCAACACAGCTCCAGCAGTTCAATGTAAGTTCAGCCACCTCAACAGAAAATGAGGCATTTTAAAAGGAAATATCCTCCGTCTGATGCTTTTCAGTCTGTTTACCCTCCCTCTTGACTTGAAACGCTACAGCAGAATTATCGATCGCGATTCAGTCGAACATCCAACTGTGTTTACTCTATACCTGGTTACCGTGAAGTGCTTTTAATTACTGACATTGTAGCTGAACTATCGCTCTGGCTTGTAGAAAATCAAAGCCTGGGATGTGCGTCAGAAACGTGTATGTTTTCATCGGAGATTGGATTAATGTTTCAGTATTTGTTACTTCGTTATTTATTATTACAAAGATAGCATTGCTTCCACTACTTGATGCCTGTAGTCTTCGCAGGTGTACATATTTAGAATTGTTTCATTAATTTATCTTTCTTTATTCTGTTTTTATTTTTACGAAGAGCATTGGTGATGATGATGATGATGATGATGATGATTACTACTATTATTATTTTTATTATGATTATAATTTTATTTATTCATTTATTTATTTATTTATTTGTTTATTTATTTATTTATTTATTGATGCAATGATGTTAAAATGAGACATAGCTGTTGAACAAGATTTCATAAAATTGCAAATCCCAAAACGGGAAGCACATGAGTCAGATGTTTTCCTGGATGACTTTTATCTATATTTGCTTGGCTAGAATGGAATTAAAATCATTAGTATCGGGAGCGCAAAGGTTTCAGCTTTCTTTATTGGCTTGGCTTTTTGTTTGTTTTCATTGTTTAGAACAATGAAAAGACACGTCTTCGGCAACAATTAGATACAGCAAAAATTCTTCTTCATTTTAATAGTTTTTTTCAATATAAAAAGTCTTGGAATGGAACGTAAAACATTGATTTAAAGAAGGGAACCCCACTCATGTGTCGCAGCTGTTCTCGCTATCACACTTAATTTAGATCAAGATAAATAGCATGAGAATGAAACAAGGGAGATATCGATTACACAGTAACAAAGAAAGTCAAACAATCTACCTCAGAAACAAAAATATTTGTCTTGCAGATATTATATTGACATTTCTCTGTGTGTTTGATATCTGGTGCTTTTCATTGAACATGTAAGTACCACTGCTCTTCTCTACAAAAACAAACAATCATGGCACTGGTAGGGCAACTTTTTGTTTAAATATAGATCCGGATTTCCTGTATGCTTTAAGGTATTTTAAATTTTGGAGTAATGAGTTTATATGTTCAGGTAGTTTATTTAAAGATTTGTTTATTTATTTATTAATTCATTCGTGAATTTATACTATGCAGATGGTATAAAGTTGTTTTCGACTGGCATGATACCTACCGTACGTTATTTATTTATTTATTTATTTATTTATTTATTTATTTATTCACATGTTCCAGGGAATAAAACGCTGTTTTCAGCGAACACGACAGCACTGTCCTCCGATTACGTTGTTTACTTATTAATTAATTAATTAATTTATTTATTTATTTATTTATTTATTTATTTATTTATTTATTTCAGGGAATATAAAGCTGTATTTAGCGAACACGACACCTACCGTCCTCTGAGTATCATCTGTAAGTGTGTTGCCTTCAGCTTCCTGTGGGTGGGACCATGGTACATGTTTATACGCGCGTTAGGCATGATCTCGGTGCTGGATGTGGTCATCTTATCGGCTACATACCCCTGTTTTATGTATCTGTTCTCATGGACGCTGCTCTGTAACACATTCATAGCCTTCAGGGTAAGTGTTTTTGTTTTTTTTTTGTTTTTTTTTTTTTTTTTTTTGTTTTTTGTTTTTTTTTTTTTGGGGGGGGGTCTTTTCTTTCCACATGATCAAGGTCTATCAGTTTCTTCCTTACCTTTAATAAATGCACAATTAGTGCGAGTTTTCATAATGATAATTATTTATGCGAATATTTGTAAATGCGTTAACAACGGCTCTTATCACAGTATCTTACTTTCTATTGCAAGGAACCTTATCATTATTGTTATTGTTATTTTTATTATTAATGATACAACTATTTTATGATTTTTACAATCAACATCATTCTTCTTCTTCTTCTTCTTCTTCTTCTTATTATTATTATTATTACTATTATTATTATTATTATTCCAGATAGTGGCTATCCTCATCTCGGTGACTGGTGTGGTCATCATGGTCCATGGGAGTCCGGAGGGGTTTGACCACGCCTCTCTCTGGACCTGGGGGGCCGCCATGGCCGCGGTGTCCGCCATGGCCGGAGCTTTTCAAAAGGTAATGGTCGCATTAAGGGACGGTGTAGAACACCGGATCTAATATAACGGGCTTTTTGGCTTCAGCCTGGAGAGTTTATATTCTCTTTCTTCATATCAAGTGGAATTTACAATAATAAGTGAAGGAACTTAGTGTTTTAAACTTAAGTTTAGGTTTAAAAAGTCAAAACGAACTCGACAAGGACTAACCAACATTGACAAAATGACCTAGTGGAAATGGTGCTTACGGAGAATGTTTTTGAAATGTCTCTAATCACCTTTTTCTATGTTTGTCCGTAATTTCTTGTGACAATTTGGCATAAAAATTACATTTAAATATAGCTACAAACATATCTGCCAGTCAGTAGGTTGACTTGGTGTTATTTGACCGTGTAGACTGCGCCATGTATTATTGATACACTTTACCCCAGGTGCTAATCAGAAAATGGATCGGAGAAATTTCCTGGGGGCAGTTGGCGCTCTTCAAGTCCGCCGTTGGTGAGTGTTCCCAGACGCAAACACGGCTATTAAAGCCAGCAAACACGCACGATAATTGCATTAATCATTAAAACGAGTGGTATTTCTGTAATGTTCGTTTAGATGACAAGCAGCCTATTTTTAGATGAAGCACCATTGTTGGCTGCCTACAAATCATAATCATCATTCCAAGGACGTAATGAATCTATACATCACATTGCATGACGGTGACTTTTTTTAATGTTTCTATAAGCAAACAAATACATAAACCTGTTTAAACAAAAACAAATAATGTATTTCACTGTCTAATAACCATACATATTTTATATCCACTTAATACAAACCAGATAATCAGCTACATCACATCGTTTCCTCGTTAAGAACTGCGAAGAGTATGATTTTGTTTTCCAGCGCTGTTCTGCCTGCTGCTCTCCCTCCCTATATATCTGGTGCTCTACTTTACGGGGGCCGAGACCATGGACTGGACACAAGTACCATGGTCATACATCTCCGGGGCCGCCATATTTCTATTAGGTTAGTGAAAGTGGTTAGTGTAAGATTCCCACCCATATGCACGTATTCATTTTAAATATGTCAGCAAAAACAAGTGACGCGATATAATATACCTGTATTTGAGCCTATATCTGCTACAGAAAGAAGGTATCCTACATATTGCCTGGCAGTGTTCCATACTCTGCCATATTACTTGGTTCCGACTCGTATCAGTACCTCTACGGCTAAAACCATTTTGATAATGGACAAAGCATGTATCAAAGCACACCAAGCAGAACCCTATCAGGTGCACAGTGTTCAGGTTGATTGAGATGACGCTTAAATGGCTTGGATTTATGTTCTGCTAACACTAAATGCCAATGAGATAAAGTCAATATCAGTAGCATAGGACGTAATCGGTTTTTTTATGGTACTATACATCTGCACGGGGATTTATGGCAGTTGCCGTCACTTGGTCTTGACGAGTTTGAGGTATTACGTCGCAAAATTTTGCGTTGATTATTTTCAACTTTACACTATAAATAGATAAGTAGAATCGTTTGTTTCAGTTTTGTCGCGTATATACTTATAGTATAGGCAACCAGTTATGGGGGATTGCAGGGTCTAATTGTGTTAGTTGTGACAATGTTTCTTTGGATGTCGACGCGGTAGTGTGGTAGCTGAACAATAGTCATCTTTGACTTATAAGAACATGCAAGGTAAATTAGTGTATGTATTTCTAATATTGGACGTGAACACATTAAGTTAACACTCCTTTTTTTATCTTTCAAGGTTTTCAAGTGATCATAGAGTTTGCCGAAGCCGTGACCTATGAAGTATTCGTACCGCTTGGCTTGCTGCTTGCCATTCCTATGTGTGCAGGTAGCCCCCTCTCCCCCTCTCTCTCTCTCTCTCTCTCTGAATCGTTCGCAGGTTATGGATGTGAAACCCCAATATTTTTAAGCACCTCACATACTAAAGCTCATCTAAATATAAATTGCCATTAATGCTAGATAACATTGTGATGAATTGCCCTTGTATTCAATTAGTACGTACTAGTACGAAGTTGACATTTGTACATTAAGAAATAAATGAGCAGGGCCCTAGTTTCACCACTTTTTTCGTGCATTGGCAACCATTCACCTTGGTGTTGCGTTTGTCTTTAAATGATGTTGCCATGGTGTTACTTTACAGTTGCCGAAGAGCTGTGGTCGTTCCCTGTCTTCAACAGCATGGAGATCGCCGCCACCATATTGATCATCATGGGGTTCTTCATGGTCATCATCCCAGAAAACATCCACACCAAGATCAGCAAGCTCATCAAGGCAAAACACGAGGAGCACCGGAAGCGACCCGAGCGACCTTTGTCACGTGGAGCGAGGTCGTCGCCGCAGATGGTTCGATGATTGGCATTTGTAACTAAGGAGACAGCGCTCATTTAATTTTAGTGGATTTCAAGATGACATATAACTGTCTTTTCAATACACAGAGATCGCTCTCTTGACGAGTGGGGTTATTGACGCCATGTATTTCCACACACACACACATGGACAATAGAAGTGTCACCCCTTCTGAACCAATACTTAGGGGGGAGATAAATAACTGTTGAATGATATGCTCCTGGTATCATTTTATTCACATCAAATTTCACACAAAGACCAACAATACAATTCCATGTTACGGCGGTTTTATACTCATTTTTCACATTATAAGTAGACCAGGCATTATAACTACCTGTACTCAAGGTCTACCTACTTTGATTACTGTGATTCAGGGGGTGACACTTCTATTGTTCATTGTGTGTAGTCTTTTGATGAAGTCGTCCAATTACGTATTACATCAGAGATACCGAGATTCGAACAATATGACGTCATGTTATATTCAATATATCCGCCAAGGAGGGCACATTTTGCCTTTGTTACAGCGTAACTCACGCAGTTATGTACATTTGATACACGTTTTAAGATAGATCGGAGATTGACTTGCTAAAAGTTATAAATATTTTCGTTTTGATCCGTTGATTAATTAATTAATCATGAAAAAATATTAAATTAATAATAAGCATTGGCTAATTGATAATGGTAATTAACTAATAATTCAGGCGGTGTGAACCCTCCGAATGCTTTTCTAGTTTACTGCATTATATTATACACAGTTGATATATAATTTTCCACTTCATAAATATCTCTAAACTCTTGAGAACATTTTTCTGTAATAGTTGTTATATTTACCCTGAGTAATACAAAAATGTATACAATTTTAGAACATTCACAGTGGTGACATAACGTCGGCGTTTGTATGCGCCTTCATTTGAAACAACACGAAGAATACATATTTAATTCTGAATTTTCACGCATGGAAATCGATATTTTGTAATTTTTAGTTTCCACTATACAGTTATGTGTGGAAATGACGCCAAAAGAGTCTGCAGACAAACCGGTGCTTTTGCTAATGTTTTCATACTTGACAATAAAGTGAATATTTTCCAATTAAACTACGCATGATAATTTAGGCAACAGTTTCAATGAAGCTACATTAATATGCCAGACTTTAAACTCTTCGATACTTTTTCTTACTTTCATGACTAATAGATATCAAGACATGTTTTGGGTTTTCTTTACTAGCATATGAATATTTATAAGCATCATACCATACTGTAGCAGTTATATGTACTGTACTCGTACATCTCATCGTTTTTTAACAGAGGAAGCACTCCCCGTCTTCAAATGATCTATTAAGGCAAGAAACACTCCGGAAGTCGAATAAATGTATTCCACGAAGTATTTAAGCTTGGAATTTAATGGAGTAGTGGCACACGTTGTGATAATGAAAGTATTTCCTACTTTTCCACGCAAAAGATGATGTGTACTGATGTACTGTAGTAGCAAAATGTATCAGATCACACCAAATGAACTATGATCAAGCTTTAAGACATTAGGCATGGTGAGGTGCAGGAATTGTATGTCGACGACGCTGGTTATTATACCCTCAAGCGCTGCGTCCACAAATACTTATCTGACAGCTACGTACAGCGTTTCTTAATCCAGGTCTAGAAATGGTGACCAATAAAAATCGTTGTAGATTGCCAACGGCCAGTTTGCACGCCATGTAAAGTGGTGTCCACTTGTTGGTCAGTGTTGTGGACACCAATATAAATAAAAGCTTGGATTATATATTACATCTTTATATTAGGTCTTTATAGATGCATCAGTATAATAACTAATTTACTTTTTAAAGATCTATACGGTGATTTGGTGACAATTTTCTCATGTGAACTCTGTTACGTTATTACATTTCAAACACTTTGAACCTCATCGTGTGCTCTAGCTCCACAGTGCCGCTTGGTGACTCCACAAGGTATGCTTTACTTTTCATTATTGTTACAAAAAAAAAACCTTGAATAAATATATCTTGCCAAAAAAAGTGTTGTTTTCCCTCTGTTGACACTGTGCGAGTGTACAGACCTGTTTGTTCTCGTGGGAAGTCACGTGTTAGACTGACGTCATATACCAGTCCTTGATTGTAGCAGCACGCCAGTAGAGTTAAGACTTACACCACATTTCCATAGATTTTTAGATCGATCTATCCCTGTGGGGAGTCTCACTAGATTACTGTCAGCTTAGCCGGCTTAAGCGTCTGTCCCACCCACTAAAAGCTGTAAGGGGGTAATTAACTATGGTGCCCGCTCGGCTGACTGCAATTTAGTGTGAACCCCCAGGGAGTTAGGTCGATCTAAATCTTAATATTTAGATCGATCTAAATCTCTGGGAAAGCACCCACACACTGTACAGTATACTGTTACCAAGGCTTATGTCGGATTGCCTGCGAATGCTGGGGGCAGCTAGTACTGGTCACGTCTCGTCTAGTTATATAACAGTGTTTGGTAATGGCAGAAAATGGCAACAAAGTAATTGCATTAAACCTACGTAACCTTCAGATAATTACGTAAAAGTCGCTTTCTAGACAGGAAACTACTGAAAATGCAGGAAAACTTGTCCACTGTAGCAAGATTACCGCTATTCAATTAAAACCGTTCAGTTTTAAATTAAATTAATTTGTGAAGCAATTCAATTAAAACTGTTCAGTTTTAAATTAAATTAATTTTGTGAAGTAACTTTTTTTACTGACGCAGACTAAAACCGAGTTAGGATCTAATGAAAAACTTCCTCGTTGTGATCAACAAAACAAATAACTTAAAGACAAGTTCTTTTACAACAGGATGGCTTTATCCTCAATATTTTCGTGTAAAAAGATCATACAACGGACCGTGATAGCTTATCGTTGTTGATCAGCTGCCACTGAAGCATGGAGAGAAGACCAAAGACCATGGATGAGAGAAAACCTTTAGCCTTGACTGCCGATAAGGCCGATATACACGTGGTTTCTAATGTGTTTCAAGGAATCTAGTCATCAACAAGCTGCCACCGTTATATATTTTGTCACTGTGGGTATGAAGGGAAAAACCCAGGGTGAAGGACTTTGGGGGGGGATCTTTGACTTCTACGGATCATTAACACAACGTGTGACTAGTATCTGTGAATCTATATTCATCCTGGCGTATAAGCCAAATCCGTCATTTGCTGGTTAGAGATGCTAACAAGCTTAACTAGTGCACGCTTTCTTGTCATCTTAATTAAATCACTGTGACAGTCTGCTTTTCAGCCCACGCATTAACAGATATATGAATTACAGCTAATTTAGGTCTCTATGGCAGAACTGCATGGTACCTAATACAAGCCACAACAATAAAGTGCAGATAACATTATGTAAAAAAAACCTTCACAGCGTTGCTTTTCAGCAAGAAAAACATTTTATTCAAAATGTATTGAACTTTTAAGACTCTCAAGGGGAACAGACCCCCTGATAAAGTTAATGTGATTTAGAAGTAACACCCACGGGCTACCAAGTAGGCCTATGTGCCGATGGTTAATCTTTTACTGTATTCACCTGCCGATAACAAAGCAAGTGACTGTTGTGGTGACTGTGCATCTGAGATATGTGCTCTAAAACAATGGAATAAACAGTCGTTAAGCATAAGACGGCCAAATATGCTTACTTTTTTTAAACCTTCGCTGAAAATGCACATATTCAAAGGCATTCACAAAATAAGTGTTTTGAAATTGTATTATTTTGTAGCAACGCTGCAAAAGGGAATTAGTTTTTTTAAAGCTAATTTTATAGTCAGTGATATTTTATTACTCTAATGTCTGTGCTTTGATTTAGGATATTTTGTTTCGCTCATTTCAGGAAATGTGTAATACAGAATTATTATTATTATTAATTTTCTATTTTTTCTTTCGTTTTTTAGACACACTACACATTCAAGGTACCCGTTGCATTTGCTCCACCCGAGACCTTTGACGACCTATTTAGCAAGTGATCCTTATACAGAAAGCTGGTCTAAGTATCTCGAAAGGTTCGCTATGTTGCGCACGTGCGCAAGCGTCTCGATTCCATAACCGATTCTATTTCGAGATACGGGGCCATGGAATCGAGACGCTTGCACACGTGCGCAACATAGCGAACCTTTCGAGATTCGGAGCCCTGGTCTGTAATTCTAGACCAATATATTTTCTTCTCTAGTTCACGTCCAATCCTTAGCAATCCACTTGATCTAAGAGAATATCCCGGTCTTTGTGGTAGAAAACAGGCACCATATTTCCTGAACACCACTGATATATCTAGGGTCAATGAGAGCGAATATTTGGTCAAAAAGTTGAGATCAATTCTGGAGCTAAGGAACTTTTTAGTATTTACTTTTAACTTAAAAGTCAAACAAGCACCTTGGAGTACACGTAGACCGCGCACTGTTGAAACAGTGTTTAGCCTTAAAACACACATAACACACGTTTAACACCTTAACGAGTTTAGAAATATGTGTTAGAGCTGAACACATAAAACTTTTTGAACAGGCTCCTCATAGAAGAAAATGCTACAGGCATGTTTGGCAGTGTTACACGTTTAGCTATGTGTTTAGCTTCACCGGTATATGATTCTATAATAAGTTTATAACAAGGCTAAACAAGATTCAGGGTTAACGCTTGTAGCATGCTTAAAAGCTAAACGTGTTTTAAAAGCAGCTAAACCCGTTGGAAAAATGAGACAAATCAGGCGCTTAGAAATGTGTTTAGGAACTAAATGCTGTTTTTACAGTGTAGGACTGGGTTCCCATGCCTAGATCGATCCATCTGGATCGGTCTAACTCCCTGGGGAGTCTTGCTAAATTGCTATCAACTTGCCGGCTTAAATGTCTGCCACGCCTATCGAATCAGCTAGGGTTTAAAGATAATTACCCCCTAACAGCTTTACTAGGTGTGAAAGACATTCAAGCCGGTTAAGTTGATCGCAATAAAGTGAGACTCCCCAGGGAGATAGATCGATCCAAATATCTGTGGGAATTGTCCCTAGGAGCATCTTAGAGGCTGTTGTTATTGTTGTTGAAGAGTAGAGTCGAGGATCGATGCAACTTGGCAGACGCTGACGGGGTAATTNCATAACCGATTCTATTTCGAGATACGGGGCCATGGAATCGAGACGCTTGCACACGTGCGCAACATAGCGAACCTTTCGAGATTCGGAGCCCTGGTCTGTAATTCTAGACCAATATATTTTCTTCTCTAGTTCACGTCCAATCCTTAGCAATCCACTTGATCTAAGAGAATATCCCGGTCTTTGTGGTAGAAAACAGGCACCATATTTCCTGAACACCACTGATATATCTAGGGTCAATGAGAGCGAATATTTGGTCAAAAAGTTGAGATCAATTCTGGAGCTAAGGAACTTTTTAGTATTTACTTTTAACTTAAAAGTCAAACAAGCACCTTGGAGTACACGTAGACCGCGCACTGTTGAAACAGTGTTTAGCCTTAAAACACACATAACACACGTTTAACACCTTAACGAGTTTAGAAATATGTGTTAGAGCTGAACACATAAAACTTTTTGAACAGGCTCCTCATAGAAGAAAATGCTACAGGCATGTTTGGCAGTGTTACACGTTTAGCTATGTGTTTAGCTTCACCGGTATATGATTCTATAATAAGTTTATAACAAGGCTAAACAAGATTCAGGGTTAACGCTTGTAGCATGCTTAAAAGCTAAACGTGTTTTAAAAGCAGCTAAACCCGTTGGAAAAATGAGACAAATCAGGCGCTTAGAAATGTGTTTAGGAACTAAATGCTGTTTTTACAGTGTAGGACTGGGTTCCCATGCCTAGATCGATCCATCTGGATCGGTCTAACTCCCTGGGGAGTCTTGCTAAATTGCTATCAACTTGCCGGCTTAAATGTCTGCCACGCCTATCGAATCAGCTAGGGTTTAAAGATAATTACCCCCTAACAGCTTTACTAGGTGTGAAAGACATTCAAGCCGGTTAAGTTGATCGCAATAAAGTGAGACTCCCCAGGGAGATAGATCGATCCAAATATCTGTGGGAATTGTCCCTAGGAGCATCTTAGAGGCTGTTGTTATTGTTGTTGAAGAGTAGAGTCGAGGATCGATGCAACTTGGCAGACGCTGACGGGGTAATTACTTTCACCAGCTGGTCACTGGGACCCTTGACAACCCCTTAACAAAACCAACTGCCGTAACTCAATTTTTCATCCTTTTTGTTGATTGAGTTCTGATCCGCCATGTTCGGTATCTGCGTTATTTGCTTTAAATAACAAGTTTTCCAATCGTTATAAATACACTTAGAACCGATCCACACTTTAACAGTGTCAGAACAGGGAGGGCGGGGAATGTGGCTGAATGTCACCAAAGTACACGTGTTTAAATACAAGGAGACAGAGAGGTGGGTGTGTTGGGGGGGGGGGGGGCATGGAAGGGGGCGGATACCTCCCCCGTCATCGTTTACTATGTCAACACGTGTCTATAGCACACACACACACACACACACACACACATACACATACACACGCACACACACACACACCCACGCATACACACACACACACACATACACACACACGTGCACACGTGCACACATGCACACACACACACACACACATGTGCATGTACCTAACACAATGTAAAATGTCTCTTATCAAGAGCGGTGAGGGTCACACACACACACACACACACATACACACACACACACACTTTCATCTGTTTTTTAACCTTTACTTTCCTTCCATCAATCAATCCATTCATCCTCCCATCCTTCCTTCCTTCATTTATTCCTGTATCCTTCTCTCCTTAGAAATAAGAAAATGAAAGGCAATAATATCTTAAAGTAATTGCTAGTGTGTTTTATCAAAGTGATCATTCAGTCAGGTTATTTATTTATTTATTTATTTATTTATTTATTTATTTATATTTTTGCTTACATATGGTCAAGAAATCAGCAAACAGTTCAAAACCTGTTGCCCAGTTTGTCAGGCATCCAACAGTTTTCCTCTTGGCCAAGTAACAAATTCAGCATTTGTTGACTGGGTGAACTTGGTGACGTGCAAACCTGTTGGAACAAGTGATAAGAAGATTGCGCGCGTCTCTTGGGGAAAGTTGACGACAGTGGTTTAAGATAAGTGTTTAAGAACTCGCAGAGCGCTTCTGTTAATTTCCTCAACCAATTGTATGACACAGCATGATATAAACATTGCCTACAAAGTGAAAGGCAATTTGCCAACAATCTATATTAGGAGACACGCAGTACATTTTAGTATGGCTCTATTTTGTAAGCAAGATATTCAAAAAGATATCATGAATTTTCAAGAACAAAGCTTTTAAAATATTTAATATTACTAACAGACATATTTTAGACCGTACTATATCATAATGCAGTGAGCATGATGTAAGGAGCAAGGAATATAGTACGACGAAGGTGGTACGTCGACGACTTTCTTTCATATCGAAAATAATTCAAAACGTAACCTGCAAATATTTTTCAGCCAGTCCCTGAGGGAATGACACGGATAGCGTTAGCGATTCGAATTAAGCGGATTAAATCAAATAGTCGCTCTTGTCTTTCATCAAAAACTCCCACGTTCCACGAGCGAATCCATATTTTTTTGATGAGGCGGAGAAGGGCATAAAACAATAAACTTGAGACAATATTTAGGTACAATAATGGAGAAACATCTCTGATTTGTCTTTTCGTTATTCTGATTTTTTTAATAGGACGTTAGAGGGGATGAGGTATCCCCAGAACTAAAAATCTTGTAATCACCCCCTCCCCTCCCCTCCCAGTCCCCTGCAAACCATCATTTCATATTTCGTTTCAACCATTACATACCCCCCCTCACCCCCACCCCCACCCCCACCCCCGTGAGGAAAAATCTGCACCATGTCCACGTGACACTAGAAGATCTAAATCTCCCCACTCTTAGATATATTTAAATCAAATACTTTTCCTTTCATAGGTGTCGCGAACATTTAATCCTCTAAAAATGCTGTTTTTATTTCCACGGGCTGGGGAATGAGTGCCAATTAAGAATGTAAAAACAACGCAGTAAAAACGAACAGGTTACCATTTTATTACGAAATATGAAAGAGCTAATGAGATAATTAACAGAAACTCGTGTCCCGTTCAACAAAAAATAACGCAGTTGTAAAAATGAACAACCTAATTGCGACACAATTAAAGAAAAATGACACAATGACAACATTTAAATCATTTAAGAGATAGTTTGAGTAGAATAAAAGAGGCTCAATCAGCACAACTATATAGTTTGAAATATAGGAGGCTCTACAGGAAAACTGACAAAAAAGTAAAAAAAAAAAAAAACAGCATTGGAAGCGGGGTCAGTTGACCTAGGAAAGAGGGTTCATCTAAGCTATCCTTCGGATACGGAGTTTTTGACCAGAACATTTTCCCCAAGCAGTAATCTTGCCGGCAGGAAGGAGTCTGTAACCTATATAAGAGGCGCGTGGATGAATTTTGTCTTTTACCATATGGCGGAATGTAAAATGGTGGGCTAGTCATTAAAATGCCGATCATCTTTATATGAAAAAGCATAAACACAGGTAATACAACGGCAAAGTACAATATCTTAAAACTGCTAAAATTACATCTACTTTGGAATCTCAATTTAAAAATAAATCCAATCAAGTTGATTGTGGAAAAGCCACACTAAGAATGTTGACATCTTCTAACACATTTAAACATGGACATGTTATTCCTAATCAAGGTAAACAATATGGTACATAATCTTATCTATACGTTAAAATGTTAGCTGAATATTAAATTTTAATTATTTAGTGGCGAAAAAGTATAAAAAATACTCTTAACAATAACAAGGAGGAGAGTTAGGAAAGTCAAATTTGAAATTGAATAATGACCGAGAAAACGTCACCATTACCATAATTATTTATCAAAGACTGCCATATTATGTTGATTATCACTTTGGAATGTCCCACACGGCCCATAGCTCGTCTGTCATCAAACTTATACAAAACACAATGATAAGTTTCTCGTAGATTACTTTTACACACCATTTTTCATCACAATATGAAGCATTCCAATGTTTGAAGGATAAGGAAAGTGGATATATGTTGTACGTGTTTTTTCAATAATTTGTACAAATTAAAAATTAAAAAATCTTTCGTATTCTGCATCTCTCCTTACTAACTCTCAACTATAAATCTATACCGAGGAAGATTTTTTGTCAGCATGGTTCTTCATTTGAAGAGTCACGTGTTTAACAGCGTGATCCTTTTTCTCAATTTTCCGGACTTCTGTCTTCATTTCCTTTCAGTTAAGTCTCTGGTTATGTTAAAATGTCAACCCTCGCTACAAGAGAGCGGTCAGTGCTTCAATACTACTGGCCTTTCTCTGTCCATTCTCCTCCATAGCTTAACTACTTCATTTCGCCCGTAAATTACATTGGAATCATGTCTCCCGTGGCGCCGGCTAAAATCTATCAATGGTCATCTCTAGGCATTATCTGGAAAATGTCACGGCATACGAGACCGAATATTAGATTTTGTGTAAAAAAATTAATTTGCCCGTCGCTATTTCGATCGTTTTCCGGATGGAATGGAATACAGCAAATGACAGTTGCATTGTGGTCACTGGAATCCAACGCAATTCTTCTGATGAAGATAAGATAGATTTAGTTGAAATTACTTAACTCCTTTCAATTGTGCGACGCTTCTCGATGTTTTTAATGTCGATCAATTCAACCCCAACAGCACAGCACTTCGCGTCATCTTTGCCAGCGTCTGTCGGTTGTGTTTAAGAGAAAAGACAGAAACAGTTTAACTGACATGGCCAGCTTGTCGGCGACGTGCTTGAATGTCTGGTTAAATGCTGTTCTAAATGGGGATAAGCAACATTTCGGTCTTTATTTTCCACTATCTTGAATGCTGCCTTTCTGAAGCAGGTTTTGGCTCTATATGCGAGTGTGACAGGAATGGTAGTCCGCTAGGAACCGTAGTCCTCTTCCCATTACTTTGTACAGGTGACATTCGTCCCATATACTAACCCCAATACTCCGACTAACCCTAACCTGTGCTAACCACATGGGAACCCGGACTTCTATTCCTAGGACTACCATTCCTGTCACACTATAGGACACTTTATGCTACATGGAAAAGCGGTGGCTTAAAGCACAATCAAACGTCTTGCAGGGTCGTGTATGAGGTAATGGAATCAAAGAGTCAAGAGTATTATCGTACTGGAGGCATAGAATAGAGATGCCCTGGAGAAGTAGTCTGCAACAATCGTTTATTAACAGTCAACAAATGCTGGAAAATAACAAAACGACGTCCTGTGGTTTTCATCATAGCGATGTACGCAGTAAGAGAATCGTAATTAGAAACTAATCACGTTGAAGAAATAAAATCCTGTCGTAGTCATTCCATCTGTAGATGACAATCAGATTACACTGCGGGATAATTCAACACGAGGCAACACTATCCTGCACCTTCTAGACAAAATTGATAAAATTCCAGATCGTAATTTGTTACTTGCCTTGCGACTATGTCTCAGTTTTCTCACTCCCTGTCATCTCCATCTGCGCTATTTGATTGTGAGCGCTGATCAGCCTGTGTCAATTGGAAGTTAACTGACTAAACGCTGTCAGCGCCTTTACTTTGACAATTGTATTTAACTTGTCGAAAGTAATCTTTGTATCTCTAAACTTGAATGTCTTCTTGTTTGGAAAATATCGTCATTTCGTCACCGACTTTGACCATTTTCACCGAAAACTTTGCCCTTTCTTCACATTCTATCTTATTAACATCCCCGACCAGATGCAAGCTGCATTCAAACAAAAGTGTCCAGGTTGTTGACATTTAACGATAAGGTGGTCATACGTGTGCCCGAGCTGCGAGAGAAGCTCCTCGTCTTGACGCTCGCTGCAGGAGAGTACATTCTTCGGCCACAAAACATCATGGCAAGATGCTGCCTGAAGCAAGCGCCAGTCAAACTGTACAGGAAAAAGTTAATGCAGTAATTAACGTAAAATATAGTTCGTGTAATGTACAACACGCCACGCATGTATTTAAAGTCGCGTTGCTTGGATTCAAACGTCGTATACATATGGTAACACCACGTGATCAAGTAGGGGATGCTCAGCGCCACAAAGCACGTGGAGAGGACCAGTAGCATGCACGTCATCTCCATGCGCAGTTTGTTCGTGGCATTGTTGACCTTCATGACGTCCTTGACCGCCTCGCCTCGAAACCGCGTGACCAGATTCCTCACCATGGCGATGTTGAGCACGGTGATGATGATGACGGGGACCAAGGTGATGCTGAGAGCGAAGATGATGTCCAAGACGAAAGAGGTGAATTTGTGAGCGGCGTCGTGCGTGCACACGGCCACGTTGTGCTCCTCGTTAATGAACACACCACTCATCAGAGGTTTCCACAGGCTGAGACAGGCCCCGAGCAGCGTGCAGAAGATAATGGTCTTCCTTGCGTTCCTGGTGGTGCTCATCTTGATCTTCTGGAGAGGTTTACATACTCCAATGTACCGCTCAATTGTGAAGGTCACTATAATCCACACCGAGATGAACCGGAACCAATAGGAAAAGAATAGGAACACGTGGCAGACGCCGTTCAGGGCTAATATGCGGATGGTTAAATCGTGTCCCAGGTACGGGAGTCCTTTGGTTATCCAGTCGAATAAAACGTAGATTATCAAAACCGAAAGATCCGATATGGACAGAGCTATGAGGTACTGACTTGCCCCCAACACGCGGAGCTTCCTGTTCTTAAATACGCACAATGATATCAGATTTCCCGCCAAACCAAGGACGATAATTATAGGTGTCACTACCGCATAGAACCTCCTCCCGTGGATCAAGATAGGCGGGTCCGCGGTCTCTTGTGACGTCTCTTCAACTGATGCGTTTGGCCATTCCTTGTTAGCTGCGATGCTGTGAATGGCGGTGAGATTTTCTGTCCCGTACATCATTTGGTCTTCAAATGAAAGAAAAAAGTCATCCAGATCTCCCATCCTCTATCCCGCTGCTGAAATCAATAATTGTGCCTTGTAATAATAATAATAATAATAATAATAATAATAATGCAATGATAAACTATTGTGGTAATTGTGCATTGTAAAAGTGCATCGACCAATTATTTTACAAAGGTATGTCAGTCAATTTTCCTGACATAGACCTAATAATAACAACGTGAATAGTCAGACTTTTTTTCCAGTCACACAAAAGCGGTTTTAAATTCAGAGGAAACGGAAAAAACAAAATGCCAGAAATGGCACGATGACGCATATTGCGGCTTGCCAGTCTGTGTCTCAGTTTGTGAACGAATCTGTGTGGTGACACAATAAGGAGTATATTGCTAGGAATAACAAAGCGCTGAAGCTGTGACAATTAGCAAGCGGTGTTGTGCTCGGACTGTGACCTAATTCCACCACGGAGCCTTCGCCCAGAGGACGCCAAAGCTTTTACACCCACATTTTGATCCAACTCCAATTTACATTAACTTAGCAATTC
>NW_019774625.1:876518-889285 GCF_001039355.2 Lingula anatina
GGTTGTCATGCATACTCATAAATGAAAGGGGTACTCTTTTGCAGTAACATTTTGCTGTTACAATGTCTTGAGTACTGAGGCAAGATCAAATTAAGCCTTTGGGAACCTAAACTCCTTAGAACCTCCCGATTCATTGAACACTGATGGCAAAGAACGCTCCGAGGTATTACATAATGCCTCAAGAGGTTAGAGTGCATTCCCAGAGATTTAGATCGACCTTCCTCCCTGGGGGTTCACGCTAAATTGCAGTCAGCCGAGCGCGCACCATAGTTAATTACCCCCTTACATCTTTTAGTAGGCGGGACAGACGCTTAAGCCGGCTAAGCTGACAGTAATCTAGTGAGACTCCCCACAGGGATAGATCGATCTAAAATCTATGGGAATGGGGTCTTAGATACGCTTTTTTAAAAGTAATAATAACTCTTCGTTTTGGCCACAAAAATGGGATTTTCTGGAGTAAGCGGCAATTTCCCCGTACTTACCAATGGTCAACTAACCCATTCCTGCATTCAAAGTTAGACGACCTGGAAGAAAGGCATCGAAAGCCCTATTGACAAGGACACATTTTAGTTTTACTACAACAACAGCCGTTTTAGTGGTAAAATACAATAGAATATATTACCACGCGTGGTTTACAATGTATTTCTTGCGGAATTTTGAATCTCAAAGGAAGTGTTATTATCTTTAAGGAGGGCTTTGGCCTTGACAGAGTGCGGAACATAAAGGCTTTTTTTACTGTTTTGTCTTCAGTATTGATTTGCTTGAGGTTGTTTCTAAACCGGAGATGATATGTTTGTGAGTGCGCAATTTTCAACATATCTGTCTGGAGGCCTATTTCCAAGGCTTGTTCGCCGTATACATAAAGCATTCAGTGCGATTAGTCTACAAAATCCTCACATGTTAGAGGCTGCCATTGTTAGACAGATTTATACACGTGGTTACAATTTTGAATTTTTAAAGAGATATGTACTTCCATGCAGCATGATAGCTGATTACAGTACTTACGGGGCAACACTGTTTTAATAGTGGAAGCAAATTTTGTTGTAGTTTTCTCATTCGGTCAAATACAGCTAGGCATTTTAAAATTCATTCGTACTTAGTAGTGGTTTAATATCCATTTAATCACTCTGAAGGCGGCAATGTGCCCCAGTAAGACAAACAAAAATACAAAAAAATACTTCAGTTAAAAATTGGGTTAGTGTTTGCATATTCCATTAATACCCGTTCAGTAATTTAAAATTTGAGTTGTAAAAAGAATGCATATTTCCCAGGCTTGGTCGTTGACATCCAATACACAATTAACGCGCTATGCAATTTTACTAGCAGCAATCTCAAAGAAAGTGACAGTTTACATGTCTTATCATGTAAAATAGGTTCTAATGATGGTATAATTGCAGTAAGAATATCCCTCGGGAGTGCATTAGCCTAAATGTTTTTGTTTTGGCGGTTTCTATGGAGATAATGGGTTAATTATTGGACTTTGCTGAACCCTGACTATAGTACTCCTATGAATTCTAGCTAAAATGCAATTCACACATTGCTTAAAGAGTTAATGTTCTTTTTACGATGTGCTAAGGGATCTCTTACGCTTCAACGTAATTATCTACTCTCAGTTGTAGCCTATTGCGTACGCATGTGGGACCTTCAAACCTATTGAGGGCCAGTTCGTTATAAACCACTCAGAAACTTCCGTAGAAAACGCACCCGGAAATAATCGGTTATTCAAGTCTATGAGATATATTTACCATTAGCCCCCAAAACATATATCTTTGTATGAACAGTTCATTGGCCAGGATGAAAACTTACCGCTGTATTCGTTAGAATCTCCGTAGAAAGTTTTACTATCTTTTTTACCTTGGGCCAATGTAATGATCACTTGGTGTCAATCAGCTTTAAGTAAGCATATACTTTTTCCTCCCAAGTTGAGTTTGAACCAAAATGACATCCGAGTTCCTCGTTTTAGGAGAAAGCAACATGTGGGTCTTTGAAACAGACCGTGGAGCCATCTTAATCAGCTAAAAGTATTGACCAGATGAGTTTCAGATGAATAATATGTGTGCTTTGAGATTATTTGATTATAATGATGTTTACCATTTTAAAGGCCACAATTCCCTCGACAAATAACAAGGTAAATATGTATGCATTAGGTAAATGAATGGAAATTAAACGAAATATATGAATAAAATGGACCAGGCAGCGTGTCTGAGATTTGATAAAAGAGAGACATTACTTCAAGACAAAGCACAAAATGTGCAAATATATATGCATTAAGTAAATGGATGGAAATTGAGGGAAATATATGAATAAAATGAACCGTGCAGCATGGCTGAGATGGAAAAAATGAAGCTTTTACTTTAAGACAGAATGCGCAGATTGTCCTTGGAAAAGGGCTCTGTTTGTACAACCACGGTCAAATATACGGGCGTTGGCTGAAACATGGCTATTAAACAAAATTTATGAACCGACTTAATAGAACTTCAATAAGTCGTACATCGGGATTTCATTCTGGCAGATGGCGAATGATTTCAGAGCAAATGGGTTGTGCTCAGCCAATGATGAAGTTTATTTTCTATCTGTTGATTCACTTGCCTTAGATCTAGACTTCATGGTTAAGCGAGGACCGTTTCACTTTTTCACCGCAATATGAGCCTGTTATTTCGATCGTTTCAGGAAACGGCTTACCGGTTTAGTTCCAAACGCTTTAACGTTCTTGTCGTCTGTGCCGCCTAAGACGTGGTAGATTAGGGATCTTTTGTATTATGCTCGAGAGTTAATCCTCTCTTTAGAGAATAAATGTGTTTTCTCGTAACTTGACTCATAGGTAAAAGGTATATTTTCCTTCTTTAGAAGCAATGTTCTTTTTACCTACTTTCGCATGCAACGTTAATGGCGTTTAAGCTTGAATTTTTGCGGGAGACGATCTAACTTTATTAAAACGTCCTTTACAGGCAGTGTTTGTGTTTGGCCATTCCATGGTCAAAAGTTCTCTATTGGATTTTTTTTAAACAACGTTTATTCAAAAGAATGAAGTGGAGGCAAGGCGCTGGAAGCATTATATGCTCTCCACAAAATTAAATAAGTAAATAAATAAAACAAATGGATAAATATATACATATATACAACAGAGTAAGTGTAAAAACTTCAAATATTATGGAGCACAAGTTAAGTACAGAAAGAAAGAAGAAGAAAAGAAAAAATTTGCAACAGTTTCGAAGATAATTTCGTTTCGTTTTGATGGAACTAGTAAACCTAGAATGTCATAAAAACGACGGCGATGAACAACAATAACGCATGGAATTAAGTCATCTCAATTTGTCTGTTAAAATGGTTCTGCAGTTTCTTTGAAAACAACAGAGGTGTTTCTGGATGCAATAATGTTGCTTGTTTTTTTACTACTTGTCTTATTTTGCGACTTCCCGAGCACATGGTGAGATCGATCATCAATAAGACGGCGTGAAAATCGTTGTCATTTGTGCAAATTGCCAGTAGGTTATTCTGGGTGATGGCGCCAACGACACGACTAGGGTCTCTCAAAGTTACCTCTCAACGACTAAACTGAAGTACAATTATATTTTTACGTACCTTTATTTAACGTGAATCCTGAAATACATTTATTATTATTATTATTATTATTATTATTATTATGTTAATTTAACAACCAAAAACATTTTCACGTAAACTGTGTTTGAAATAATAATTACAGTATTGAATATCAAAGTTATTTATTCCCCAGCACGCTGTAATTCGGCGGCCAAACTCCACTCCTGAATAATCATGTACATGTACATGTAACATTAAAAACCTGAATCCTACGGATTCCATCTGGTACTATTGGTGTTCCTTTTTGGAAGGCAACTTGGGGCTACAGCTGTAGCAATGCCCCTGTGCAGCCGTTGTTACATTTCCCATTTCTGTTGGAATAGTTCAAAGATTTTTTTAAAAATCGACCGCTGAAATCAGCACTAGATCATATATGGCAGCGGGACGGAAGTGACTAATCCAACATGGCGGTCCCTAGCGACGAGATGCTAAGGCTGATAGTCGAATGTTGTAGTGCCGATCAAAACACAGTTCAATTGTTTTTTTTTTTTTAATCGTATAATAACTAGGAATATAGCATATAATTTTTATTTACTTTTTAATTTATCTTTTTATTTTTTAATCGTATTATACCTGGGATTTTGTAAACTTTGCGATTTGAATAAAGTAGATGAGTTCCACCTCCTGCTAGAGTGCAAAGCATATGATTCAATACGTGATCCCTTCAGAGGGCAGCTGTCAGAGTTCCTACCCCTAGGCGACTTCAGCTTTAATGAACTGTATAATTTTCTTATGGGTGCTCAAGACTTAAATATTCTTAGAATGGTTATGCGTTTTGTAAATATAGATGCTTCCAACAATGGGAACAAACCCTCTCTTATCGCCTGTAGATTATCATTACACATTTTATATATATCACTTTATAAACTCATTTATTAGTATTATTATACATTTATCTAATTGGGTCTAAATGCGTTTCCACGTCCTGCAAATTTACGTATCTGTAGCTGGAGTTGTCTGTTTTACCTCTATGATTGTACTTTGGCCCATTTTTAAACACGTATTCATCTATATCGCATCAAAATCATGTATATTTATTCATTTACTTGTTTGTACTCTGCTATAGTTAGATGTACTGTCTTTGATTGTACCTTATTTGTGAAGGTGTATCAATAAAGAATCCCTAGGGATATAGCATACATGTATATTTTCCTAGATATTTTGCTGTAAAACTACATCCTATAAATGTCTCGGCGGCGCCACTCGGAACTACTCGGATGTCTCCGCACTCGACAATAAGTATGGTTAGTATGGATCTTGCGGAATGAGCCGAGGATTGCCGATTGCGGCGGCGCTGGGGGCCGCCATGTTGGATTAGTCACTTCCGTCCCGCTGCCGTATATGATCTAGTGCTGACCCCGCTGAAATGTGGCCTTGTAACACGTGGTTTGTCTCACGTCTTTCAAGACTACAGCCGTTATCTTCATCTAGGTCGTCCCGTAATTACTTTTAGAATTATGAAAGACGTCTGTACTGTAGTGTTTTGAATCTCTGTCTTTCCGTTTTCTTTACCCGTGGGTGTCAAGCTTAACCCAACAAATACAGAACGTTATTGCAGAGTTACAAAAACGTAATCATAACGTTTTTTAAATTATGTTTACGTTATGGTAATGTTATGATAACGTTTTCTATTTACTTGGAAATTGGATGCCACATCTCAGGCTTCAGGTAAAACCCCGGGTCCTAAGCATGGGTTGGGGTTAGTGTTGTCACAGTGACCGTGTAGTGCTGCGTGCAGGCAGATTTTGCAGTACTCTTATGACATATAACATTCGCCCTTTTATTGCAACAAGCCCTTTTAATAACGTGACCGTGTACGGTAATGTCGAGGAAATGAGGCAAAATCAAAACTCTTGTACTGGTGGGCAATGTTCTAGTAATATCCTTGCAACAAACGCACAATTTAATGACGAAAAATATCATAATGCCTACGAGAGCTTGGGTTTAAAACACCTGTACTATACGTGACCTCTGCAAGATGAAATGCATTATCCTGCTTCACGTAATTTGTCAGATGTTTACAGCAGGAGACTTGTCATCTCAATATGAATCACTCTGAGACAATTATTTTTATCTTTATTGCCATTGTTTCGACCACACCGAGCAGACGTCGGCCTGAAGTCATTCAGGATGTGTGCGCTGGTCGAAATGATAAAATGTAGATTAATGGCGGAAAAACCTAAGCCAAGAGCTTTCTTGTTCCATTCAATTCAGTTGTTGTAGAAATTAGGGTCTTTCTAAGATTTTGCAGCTAGAATTTCCCATTTCCTCTCTTAGAGAATGCTCTAATTACGCCAATGCTTTCGAGTAACGGGATTGCCTTCCTTAAGTTCCTGGCTATTGTGTAGAACGGTTATCTTGTCCCTATCTTGAAGAGAATGCCATACATCCCATGTCAAATCCTAATGGCCGTGTCCTAACACGGACTGACATAGAAAAAATGCAGAGGATTTGTGAGCATAAAGGAAACCAGTCCGTTTTGTATTGCAGCAAATGAAACTATGCTGTTATTCTTATGAGGATTGAATTGCAATAACGGCACGTTAGTCTCTTTGGAAGTGTAAAAAACGTGTTTTGGGGGCAGCCAAAACCTGCGAACAAGACAGAGATATACATCGATGCGGACATTAACCTAATATCAATATCTGAACGGAACGATATTCGTACTTATAAAAATTATAGACAATACAACGGATTAAGAGGTACAAAGCAGAGCAATAGAAATCACGTGTCAGTCACTGCTTAACTTTTAAATTATATGCCATGACTGAGAAGAATGTAACTCTAGACAGCTCGCCCCATGAAATATTCGCCACCTACTTCTAGCAATTATGATATACGCAATATGCCCAGTAAACTCTCAGGGCGGTTGCTTCGTGATTTCTTCCCAGTTCAGCTGGTTATATCTGTTATGGTCTGATGGCAAATGATTGCCCACAGTTCCTGCACAGCTTTTTCATTTTAACTGCTCTCTTAGAATGACGTGCGCTATTAATTGCTCGCTCTTATCTCATATCTATTGTGGCAAGTTTGTTTATCGATTGCACTGTCTTTCACAATTATTTTTGTTTGGATTTCATCATGGCCCTTTTCACATTTAGCGCAGCACTTAAATGGATCGACTTTCAGCCAATTTTCAAAATATCCTGACCCCCCCCCCTCCCTTCGGTTTCTGAAAAACATACACCAATATCCCTTTCTTAAAATTAGAGTTTTGAGTAACTCAATCATAGGCATAAGTCGTACCAAATGGCACCGTTTGCCCCTCAAAACACCAAATTATTTCTGGGACTTTGATACCGCTATAGTACGATGAAAACTCCACTAGCATCACCTTTCCTGGGTACCCTGCCAGACTGAAGGAACTGATTACATTTATTATAAAGCACGCCCTTCACACTGGAATATATTTTACGTGTACGCAGGATACGCACATTTGTTCTTTTGATTACTTATTTTCTGATCCAATACCAATATGCTCAACGAACAATTACGGATTTTCTATAATGTCGACGGATTGAAAAATAATTAGAGAAATGATTTGTTCTTTGATATTCTAATAATAGCTTTATATTACTGTTAAAAAACAATGAAGACCTCCGTTCTATGAAATATCTTTAAAACATTTAATTAGCCATGTGCAGGTATACAGCAACATGCCCACCATGACTTTTGACTGATCATCGCAACGTTACATTCTCGTTAATACACGCGAGGCATTGGCAAAAAGTCAACAAAAAAAAATTAACGACACGCTTAAACTAAATATACCGACGAAACGTTTGCATGGGTTTTTTATGTTTCTGGTTTTAATATTTCATTATAAAAAGAAAAAACTTGAGTGTCCAATAGTTGAAACAATCATGCTTTCATGACTGCACCGCAGTTCTATATCACGGTTATTTACCAGTATATCGGCCCCTGGAAAGATCAATGCGAAAATGCTGTCGAATTATGGTAGTCAGACAAGACGGAAATATATCTGACTGACAAAAAAAAACAAAACAAAAAAAAAAAAAAACAATTGATCGATGCTGGTAAAATACTTTTGTTTTTTTGCAAAATGCATAGGAAGATTTCTTCATTTCAATTAATGAATGAAAATAACTTCACCGTAGTTGTTTTCGCGTTGGGATTCACGTCTTTCTGAGCCAAAATCAATGCGTAAATTGTGCATTTAACACCTTGCTATTTTTATCTCATTTATCTCATACAAGTATGGCACCAACTTTATGGCGTACATGTAGATGTACATTTGTCAAGCTGATGATCTGTTATTATATCCGATATCGCTGAAAACGAGTTTTTATCTTGAAGGTTTTGTGTACAAGAGCTAAAAATATATATGAGGATAAGAATGTTGACATGCTAAATTTTAATATCTATTAATTTACAAATCAACAGTTTCAGGTTTAAGCTTTTTGCTTTTTAAGACCACAACAACCATAAATTAAGTTGTAAAATCATATATATATATATGCACGTATTTTCAGTTAAATTTGAAAAATAAGACAATTCCTAATTTGCTCAAAGAAATAAAAGGGAACTTTTAACCTGCACTTTGATTAAATATGTTTGATTGATTCTGCAACATGAACCAGTGCAACGAAACAAGCAGACAGGCAGGAATCAAAAATGAAAAAAATTCCCCAATGCATTTACCCAATAAACAGTATTGATAATTTGAAGCATTAAGACACTTCAGCAACAATTCGCTGCGTTACTCACCGAAGCTAACAGCAAATCGAAATCCCCGTTTATCTCCTTGCCTTGCTCCTTGTAGTCGCTCGCTTTCTGCGCCGTTTTCTGCAGGATGTCTGCCTATCTTCAAACTCGTCATTCTTTCACGATTGCAGCGCCATCTCTCGAGAAGAAAGCAGGAAATGAGAGTAACGACGTGCTGTATACCAATAAGACGACTGAGGTGGTACAGCATAGAACGTTCACATATCTTTCCTGGAATGACTTGAACCTGGTGAATAATTATACAAGTCCTAACCGAATTAAATGCTCTGTTCTTTTCCCCCTGTCATTGTTTTTTATGCGTGTCACTCTTTTCTCGCACACTGACCTGGCGCTTTTTGCCTATTTACACGTTAGTTTATTTTTACAGCTCACCTCACAGATGTAAATCGTTATAAACACTGCTTTTTATTCCAGATACCATATAGAACATGATGAATGGTTCAGAAAATACAAAATAGTGGCGAAGATATCCATATTTTTTGCCATTTATTCCAATTCATTACATGTAGCCCTTCAACGTCAGTGTTTCACTGTGATTTCCATAAAGGTAAAGAAATGTCTATTAAATTAAAATAACGCCACCAAATGTCACCAAATTTTCACACAATTACAGTAGCATGAGGATGTGCTCGTTAAAGGTCACGTGTCAAATCGAGAGTGTGCCTACCGAGTACTGCAATTACATCATGTAGGCGTCGTGACAAGCTTTTAACAAGGTTAACAATTCTGTTTTGAGGGATATTGTCCCATTTTTTTTAAATAGCTTGGAGGAGTTGGTCCAGTTCACTAGAAGCCATTAACAGAAATGGCTGCAGACAAATTAAGTTTCCTCTTTGATTCTGTACACAAAATGTCCACGTCACCCAACACACTGTATGAATAGCAAAGGAAGTGTCTGGATTTAAATTGAATTCAGTTTAAAGGTCCAGGTCCCATAACAAGTCAAAAGCGAGTGATTGACTACAAATGCCATTGAAAGCATTTGAAAATCTGACTGTGTTCACGCAAACAATGCCTGGAACTACGATCCAGGGTGTGCGTTTGCTTTAAAGAATCTGCCTAGCCAAACCTTTGTATTTTAACCTTCAAAGCCATGGCACGTCGTCAATACCTACCTGTCCTTGGGGAGGCTTGAGTTGTTTACGAGATAGCACCAATAAATCCTTATTTGAAAAACTAATCAATGTAACGATCAATCGTTAAGTCAGCCCAGTCGTGATCTGTAACAAGAGCGACATGTAGACTATACTGACTTATGTACAGACATTTAATATGGAATATTTCAGTTTTGAAGGTATGCCTAAGGAAAAATGCGTTCTTGTTTCAAAAAAGTCCGATCTCATATAAGATATGTGAATGGGGAAGTGTGTAGTCAGGTGTGTCGCTACCAATTAGCTGATTACTAGGTTTGTTACGCTGCTGCAGTATGCAATATGCAGTGATTTCATTGGGTAGTTCTCCTTTGGGCAAGTCAAAGCTATGCAGTGCTTTACAAATTTGTTAATCTGCGGCAAAATGGCGTGAAAAAGACAGACATTGCCAGACAGATAATTTCGCCAAACGAAACGGTCCGCACAGTTTTATAGAGTAATGCCCAGACTGATACATTGAAATTTTACCACCAGGGTTCCGGACCCACTGTCATTGGGAATATTCTGCTGCAACTAAACAAAAACCACCCAGTCCGTTCAGAATGAGGGGTAAATTGCCACTAAAATGCATTTTTCGAGGCCCCTAGCGAACACCAAAACTGGTTTTAGCATCTTAGAATACCAGACGACCTCCGTGGAACCCACTGTAAACAGCAAAACATCGTTGTATGTTTCTCTAATAAATTGGGGGCCTTGACCGTTTATGGGTTGAACACTGAAACCGCGTGGTTTTCTTTATTGAGGCCAGATTTCACCTGTACAGCTCAACTAGTCAAAACAGAGCTTACAGAGTTTCCAGAAGAGGCCAACGACGAAGCCTGTGTCGCATCTAAAATGACTAAGGTCATTAACAGGTTCAGTATTTGGAGTGGATACCACATTGGTGCCAAAACACCAATGGTAGTCATCGACGAAAACCTGAACCAGATCAAATAAAGGAATAATCTTGGAACCACTTGACCAGCAATTGATAGGGGGCACCTTAGGAACAATTTTAGTTTGCACGGTGAGATTGCCAGTTCAAACAGAGCACTTTTAATAGAAGATTACTTACAGAAGCAAGGGAATGAGCAGCTACCTTGGTCATCAAAAGCGCCATATTTGAACCACATAGACAATGTGTGGGTAGGCCATTACTCGCCGGATCAATGGCCTACATGACCTTAAACAAAACTGGACCAAAGCGGACAGATTTTGACCGATGCCTGGGATGTTATTCCAGACTTAACTCTAAAAACCTATCCCAAGGAATGCCTTGCCACTTGAAAGCTCTGGTAGCGGCCAGATGAGGTCAGGCGTAACAGCGACCATTACCGTAGCTAGACACTGACATGAGGGTCCTTTGTGAAGCGCGTAAGTCTTTTACAGACAATAAATTTGAAAATATGGAGATCCTAAATATATCTTTAAATAGACAATGTGTTTTTGTTTGCTTCTCTGGTGAATTTAATTAATGAACTGATGTCACAATGACATCAAAGAGATAATAAAAAGTTATAAAACACGATTGTAATCCTTATTTTCATTTATCAGTCAGCAAAATAGGAAAAAAATGATGAAAATTATTTGCAAAAAAATTCCATATTAAATGTCAAGTCTGTATAATGTTGAATTTGAATGCTCAAAACAAACATATGTCTATCTAACTGGGTATTCGGTACCAAATGTTATCTGTATGACAGGCATAGTGTCGAACGTTAGAGAGAACAGAAGCACAAATAACAAAATTCCAGACGGCTTCAAGACCCTTTTCTTATACAAACCAAGTTATATATTTTTATTATTATTAGAATTCAAAACAATTTTGCATTGTGTGGACAATTACATTTATGTTTTTCCAAATCCTTGAACATCAATGTGAGTAATGTTAGCGATTGTCGTCTAAAAGGACGAATATTTAAGGCGTCTTCGTGAAGAGGAAAGCACAGGACAAAATCCTGTAGATTTTAGACACAATGGAAAAAGTCCACGTCTTCTGGTCACTGCTTTCTCCTACTTCTGGGGATACCGGCCTCTTCCTGAATGACACGACCTTTGAGAAAAACATGTTTTCAGCACCAATTAGACCCAATTATGTCCAAATGTCGAACAAAATCTTCCCAGATGGCATAAGAAAATATCAACTGCGGTCATTGCATTAGAAAGTGCTGGATGGCGTCTAAAAGCATTCTTTAACGTGTGTGTGTGTGTGTGTGTGTGTGTGTGTGTGTGTGTGGACAAATATATATGTAAAGATGTGTGTTGGTGTATAGAGGAAGGTATCTATGTGTGTAACAATGTGTAACTATATCGACTCTATAACGTAGCTACATTTATAAACTGACCTTCCTTACTGCATATTACGATTTCTAAGTTAAAGAGAAGTTTGGGGTAGTCAAACGACATTTTATGACGAAAACAATCTCCGAAATTTCTGCAAAACTGTTTGTGAATAATAACTTTTGCTGACTCGTCACATCATAATATTTTTGGATGATAAGTGTTATTGAATATTTGTTACATATATTTTTATCCACTAGGCCATAACATTCAATACAGGCTGCAATTCGTTACATTGTTATTATTGTTAAAATGATTTGGGGTTATATAATAAAAGAGGCCTTACATTGGCCTAATCTCGATCAATCGATATTTTTTGTTGCCTTCTTTCCTAATGCGAATGGGACTCTGAAAGTTTGTGGTACACAAGTACTGGGATGTGGGAGATATAAATCTCTGTCACGCAAAGGTTATGGTGTTGATACCCTTATCATGCGTTAGGTAGACGTTGATTACATTCAGCATACGCCTACGTAATGTACGTAAATATACACCAGATATAGGTTAAGATACGTAAATTGGTCGTCTGGAATACGTTGAATACGAAACACGTTCGTCAGTATTACGTTACGTATATGTTATGCATCGCTGGCTATATTGGCTATAACTTACGTTACGAGTCGCTGTACATAGCATATCCATCGTATGACTATAGCATATTCAAACGCTATTTTTGGTTACGTTAGAATCAAACGGTCTTTTAACTTGAACAAATGTCTAAACATGCTCAATTATTTATTTTTAACGAACTCAAAAAGAATGTGACGTTCGTCTAACAAGTCCCTTGCGTTTTTCTACGTATTTGCATGTTTTCTCGTACGTTTGTCGTACAACACACGCTGACGTGTGGCGGTGCATTTAGCTCTATGGTTATTAAATATTACTAATACGCGGTAGTACCCCATGGTGCGTTTACAGAAGGATGACTTTTCATTTGACTTCCTCTACGAG
>NW_019774625.1:891534-906559 GCF_001039355.2 Lingula anatina
CCCCGGCGGAAAAGCCGCCCCCCCCCCCCCCCCCCCCCCCACACTTGGCGTGGTGTCCTTCAGAGGGCTCAAAAAAATGTTGGTACTTTAGAGGGCGAACGGTTCCATTTGGTCCGGTTTAGAACTATGATTCAACTAGCCAAAATTCTCATTTCAAGAGTGGACCAGAAACCGAGGGGGGTCAGGACTCCCCCCCCATCCCCTACTCTTAATCCACCACGTGCCTTGACCTAGCGGGGTTAGATTTAGGATACGTCCGTCAGCGGCAGTATTGGCATCTTGTTGCCAGATGACTTGGCCAAGTTCCAGATTGCTGTCTTGTAGATTGTGATTAGATCGACCTTTGAGAGGGCGAAGATAAACACCAAAACATGACCAGTGATGAATTCGACCACCCCTGGGTATTCACTATGGCAAATTAGAACAATCCACAAACTGGTCAAAGATACAAAAAAGATACTAGTGCATGGGGTCATTACTTCTTGACTAGATCACTGTATCAGTCTCCTATATGCTTTAAGAAGAGATCAGCAAAAAAAAAAAATTAACCAAAAACCCTGCAGCGAGACTGGTAACAAAATGGGAATGAACTCTCGAAAACATATACAGGAAACACCTGAGTGAACATTTTATTTTAAGTTTTATATTTGAAAGTTTTAAACCGCTAGATACCTCAGAACTCAATAAGCCGCATCAGCAGAGAAGGTAGCTTCTCGGGTAGGTCTTCAGTCTTTAACCATTTACTCTTATTCATTTTAACGTTCTGTTTTATATAAAAGAGCTGGTAATTTTTATAGGCGAATGGGCTTTTACAATACATACTCCCAAACCCTCGAACAGTCTACCCGTTGAAATAAGAGCAGAGGATGACTTAACAATTCTAAGAAACTTTTATAAAACGTGTATATTAGAACAGTGAATTATTGGTCAAGCAGGTCTTCTTCATTTAGATCTTTGATCCTTTTTCTTTTCTTTTTTTTTATTCCCCATTTGAGCTCTCAACTTTGTCATTTAAATAGTAATAATTAGCTCTTAAATTTAAAGGCGCATTAGGATTTTAGCTTGAATGCGTCATATAAAAATAAATTATAATTATTATTATCATTATTATTATTATTATTATTATTATTATTATTATTATTATTATTATTATTATTATTATAACTACTACCCTGACCATAACAATATGAAATACGCAACGGCTTCAACTTATGCCATAACGGAGTGACCTTATAACACTAGAGTGAGCGTTAGGCCTTTCTATAGCGATTTGGAAATTCCAACATGCTAGAAACAAGAAATTAAAAGAGCTTGAAATGGCTTTCAATTTTGTCATTTCTTTATGAATTTAGAGATAAAACGGAAATGTGTGAGATTTTCTGGGAATTACTGCATCTCTAATGCTTGCATGTCTTTTATCGGAACTTGATTCTTAGAATCCATTTGATTCAAGGGATTCTCTGGATTCAGCGATTTTAATTACGTAGCGTTTGTCCATTTGGTCCCGGAGTTATACGAAATCGGACAACAGAACTTTTAAATTAATGAAAATACTTGGTTTCCCATTATTTGTATTATTTAATGCGTCTCTTCGGACGGGGCACATGTGCGGTTAATCCGGTTTACTTGTTCATTTCACTGACAAAAGCAAGCAGGAGCGAGCCGTACAATCAGACACAATTACCATGAGTCTTATGGTCATTATTTTGGCTTCTCCCGGGCAATATTTCTATGGACAGAAATGGACTTAAAAGCTTCTTTTGATGTGTCCTTAAAATTAAACTGACCGCGTGCCCTGCCAAAAGTTCGTTCTGGGTGAAAAGGATATCGTCCTATCAGTCAACGACGTCTAAATTATTTTTGATATTTCTGAATTTAGTCGTAAATCATACGATACGTATATCCCACGAGGGTTTGGACAAAAAGACCACATTAATTAATTACTGGTGATCTGACATCCTGCGGTATCATGTTAGGGGCGTGAACGACCTTAATGAGTCTCACAGTGCTGATCGCAGAAGTTGAAAAATTCAGTCGGTTTAGAGGTTTGAGAATATAATGACCTTCACATTCAAAATGACCTTCACATTTAAAACTGGGTTAATATGTCTCTTTGCCTTCACCTTACATACAGTTGGTGGGTGCCCCCAATGTGCTGTGATGTGTTGTGGTGGTAGTTTATAGTAGTTCTCCTAATTTCCCCATTGTATTTTCTCTGTATTATGCCTACCGGGTATGTCTGGTTTCAAGTTCAAGTACTAGTGCTCTGTTCTGTGCCGTAAAGTTAATAACGGAACAATGTTAGCTTTATTGATTTCTTTTCATGTGTAATTTGTTTTGTTCATAACAACATTCTGTATTCCTTTTCAATCATAGAGACCATTCCCAGAGACAATCGTACTAACATTGGATCGATCTATCTCCAAGGAGGTTCTAACTAAATTGCTATCAACTTGAGAGGCTTAGATGACTCACACTCCCTGAAACTGTTAGAGGGTAATTAACTATCGTTTAGCGGCTTCAGTAGGCGTGCCAGCCATATAAGCCGTTTAATTAAGCTAAAAGCAATTAAGCGAGAAACCCTTGGAGATGGGTCGATTCAGTTAGATCGATCTAGGCATGGGAACCCAGTCACATTCATTTTATGCCAACAGTGGGCTTATTTGAAATTGGCTCCATGCTGTGAGTAGTTAAGCGATTTTATAGACTAAAAGCATTCACTGTTCACTATGTATGTGTCTAGTAACGCTGTGATTGAGGAATAATAATAATAATAAGAATAATAATAATAATAATAATAATAATAATAATTTAATTCCTTTAATGTACATTTTATAAAATTCACTGTTAATTTCTCTACACATAGATCCATTAGAACCTTGGTGATATATATATATATATATCATATCTTAAGCATATTGTCATTGTTTTTCACCACTTAATCCCAATATTCATTTTGATGTTGACGCCATTGTCCTTAAGTGATTGTCGGTTTTCGTTATCATCTGGTGCACGGTTAATTACTGGTTTATTCATAACACCACCATACCTACGTGTTTAAGTGTGCGGATGACTTGATCGCACTGAAACCTCAGTTCTTAAAAGCGTGTGTATTTAATTTCCAGGGAGAGTTATTGATGAAGGCGCCTGATAGCTGTAGAATTATTTTCTAAAAAAGAGAGGAAATAATTAGGCACTAGTGTCTTAGATACATGCAGATAGATAGATAGATACATTTAGATAGATAGATAGATAGATAGATAGATAGATGCATTTTTATGGGACTGATTTCGTTCTTATTTCTAACCAGCTAACACAGAACGCTTCGATAACGTTACTTTAGGGTAATGCATTAGTAAGACTTTAACAAACATTAAAAGAGCGTCATTCTAACGTTCTACACATCCTTCACTGTTGTTGCCTAATTTCAAATTGGGGTCGGGTTTACTCAGCGACTAGAGCCGTAAGAATTACAGTTCCTTGGAACCATTCCCCCCTCCACCCCCACCCCCCGCCTTATGTCCCCGAAATAACCGACTTGTGACGATTAGCTCAAATAATTTTACTAAATAAACAATAAACTGTAACAGCCAGTATCTAAATTATCAAAAAAAAAAACATTTTAAAGTAATTCTTATTGTTATTTGGTGTTTATGATAAATTTGTGAATTGTTCTCACTTCATTTAGAAAAATGCATTCCACAAAACTTTGCTCAGCTTGGCAGCTAACAAAGGAGTGAATAATACCAGCTGTGGATATGGTTGCTTGGTTTGAGAATCGTTTAATTCACGGTCGTCAGATTGACATATGGGGATCATATCTTAGACCCCATTCCCAGAGATTAGATCGATCCAACTAGATCGACCTAACTCCCTGGGGGTTCACGCTAAATAGCTGTCAGCCGAGCGGGCACGAAAGTTAATTACCCCTTACAGCTTGTAGTAGGCGGGACGGACATAAATTTTAAGCCGGATTATCTGACAGAAATCTAGTGAGACTCCCCACGGGGATAGATCGATCTAAAAGCTATGGGAATACACCCTTAATATATTTTATGACCATAAATTTTTTTTTGCTATGAAAAATGCTAAACGAAGTGATCAGTAGAATTACCCAGGGTAAACAAGTGTGAAAAAATTTGCCACTGTGGTTAAAGACAGATTAAATGAAATGAAATAATTATGTTACTAAACGGGCAAATGCAATCGTGATTTACAGGACCTTGCGGCCCTACTGTATTTTTTACAGATTTCCTAATGTTCCTTAAAATTCTGTAAATTCTGTTAACGTTTCCCAAAAACGTTCCACAAACATGTAGAAAACATTCCTTGTAAATGACCGAAGTGCGATTAGATAAAGAAGAAAACTGTGGGAACATGAGTTCAAGCAAGGACGTTTATTATATATTTTACGTCCTTGGTTCAAGCAAACATAAAGAAAAAATCATTATACTGGAGTCACAAACATCTTTTCAACGAATGTATTATCAATTATATCAATTATACCACAGCTTGCGCTTCGAATAATAATAGGAATAATTGCAGTTGTTTTTCGCATACAGCCTGACTGTATTGTCATACTCCTTGGTGCGTTCATCTTAAAGGGTGTATTCCCAGAGATTTAGATCGATCCAGGGATTAAGATTTAGATCGACCTAACTCCTTGGGGGTTCACGCTAAATTGCAGTCAGCCGAGCGCGCACCATAGTTAATTACCCCCTTACAGCTTTCAGTAGGTGGGACAGACGCTTAAGCCAGTTAAGCCGACAGTAATCTAGTGAGACTCCCCACAGGGATAGATCGATCTAAAATCTATGGAAATGGGGTCTTATTGTTCGAATCGCCAGCCGAGATGTAAGTCAGTTAAAACGACTCGTCTTGCAACTAGTACATATTCAAATAATATTTTCTTTCCTCTGCAATATTGTAACTGCCCCCATTATAGTTTTCAGCAGAAATATATCAAACTTCGCTATTTTAACTAGTGGCAAGTGTCATTTCACCTACTGTCGTTTGGTTTTATTTATTCGAGCAATATATGTCTAAGATGAATCTTTGCGCATCTGTGGCTCACATATTCCACAAGAAAATGCTTACCTGAGTCTAAAGGTGAATGTCCTTTGCAATTAGTGTCAGATCTGTTGAAATCATTCACACGAGGGTAAAGTAGGGAAATCTGATTACTGCTACACTGTTGCAATTTCCTGGATTTAATTTTTTCTTTCTTTATTCGGTTTGATATTCTGCTTAGTACGCAGGGAATTCGTTTCGTATGCCTACGGAGTGCAACTGTAACTTAAATGTCGTTCTCCTTCCATTGTACTTCTAATTTGTGCAATTTCATTTAGTGTTTCCAAGAAACAGGATGTGTTTTAATTGAAGTGAATCATTAAAAACCAATGGAAAATGTTACACACGAACTATCGCTCAATAATAGTGGGAAGATATACAGAAACGTGACGCTGTGTAGAGAGGTTTCACTTACAAATGGTAAAAATAAACAAGGCTAGAGATGGTGATATTTGTTGCGTTGCATTAAAAAAGTTCATATTGTAACATATATACAGGTGCGTCGATACAGCAAGACGCCTGATATCACGTTTTCCAGTCTTTTCCATTACTTTAATCCCTTCACCCGCGGATGCGATTTTTCCTTCTATTTTTTTCCTCTTCTCCATGTAAAATAGCAATCGATTATTTAAAGTGTACGAAATGTTACCCTTGAAAACGTTTGATGTACAAAAAAACAACAAGACTAGCCTTTTTTTATCACAAAATTGACTTTAGTGGAAACCTCTCACGAATGAAGAATGGCTTAATTTCATTTTTCTGATGTCACATAATGAAATGGTTGCGCGATTCCGAGAATTATGTGCGGAAAAAAAATCGTCCAGTTTCTGAGTCAAATAGACATCTAACAATTACTTTAAAAAACATCTCCTTATCCTTGTGCACGTTAGAATGCGTTGGCTGCGACAGCTCCTGAGGATCTGAAATCTGTTCATCTAGTCGGTAAGTTGAGATTGCATTAAAAATAATGCTCTTTTTTCACAAACTGCTGTATTACTATCATGAGATATATTCAGATTGCACGCAATGCTGCGTTAAATGGAGCTCCTCTAAACTTTCCTGGAAAACTGCGGAGAGCTCCTGCACTTGAACTACCAATCTTTGAGACGATAAGAATGACGCTTTACTCATCTTCACATTTGAAAATATATTTTTATCGTCATTTTTCAGTAAATTAATGAGAAGATAGAGAATTCGTTTATGAAAAGTGGATACTCTAAGGTCTTTTGTATAGACATGGGTTTTACAGTTAAGCTTTGTGTATGCAGTTCAAAACTGGCAAAATTAAATAGCAAGATCAGATTGAAACCAGAATTCAGCATTTGTTGCTGGCCTTGAGGTGTAGGGCATGTGAGAGGCTGACAAGTAAGGACGCTTCTCGTGGAGTAAGATAATGGCGGGTGATATTATCTTTCGAAAGGTACTTTTGGCCGTCAGATTTCAATTCGTCTGGATTCCGTAACTCGAAAGCATCGCGTATTGCAAATAGCGATATCACACAAGAGGCTACAGTGTATTATATGGGGCGAGTTTCGGCGAGTTATGGAATCGAGACGCTTGCGCTAGGTCGCAATGCGGGTTGCTTTCGAGTTACGGGCCCTGGTTTGTTAAAATACCTTAACAATTCGATCTTTTATATAATCCTATAGCACAAAGAAATGTGAATATCTATTACTTAATTTTTATCTGAAATAAGGAAATAGAAATGTAGAGACTGAGTAGGTGCATATAGTGTCTTGCCGCATGCCGCACTTGTGTGTGTGTGTGTGTGTGTGCGTGTGCATGTGTGAGTGATTGTGTTTGTGCATGTGCATGTGCTTGTTTGTATGTGTGATTTTGTGCGTGGGCGCTTTGGTGTGTGCGCTGAACACATTAAAGCAATATCTGTCCCGTTTCGTTTAAATAATGATCTTATAGATCCAACGTCCCACGTTCATCTTTGCATAGTAACTTTTTTGTGATAAAAACCCTTTACTTTGGAACAAAACTGATAAGACATTATTTATGGAACCGTTCACCCTCTACAATACCAAAATTTATTGGCCTCAAACCCCACGTCAAGGAGGGGAGGGGAGCGGGCATTCCTGAAAAACTGCCCCCTCCCCCTCAAATAATTCTGGATCCGCCCGTGGTACCTTGGTGTTTATAGCTTCAACGGCTTTCCTCTAGCTCCGCAGCATTCTACTCTGGTGAGAAGAGAGAAACGTTGCAGTCTTTTTAAATATTTGTTCCAAAGTATGTGTGTGATCCCCATCACCAAACACTACTCCATGACTACCACTACAAGACTCTAGAACTGTGAACAGAAAATATCACCCCTGAACGCTTTTTGCCTTAGTATTAAAAAAAACAGGCTGTTGACGCAAATTGAACCTAAATTTCAACTTCCTCGTTATTTAGAGAAAATAAATGTGTAAGCAAGAGACCATGGCCTACACTTCAATATCTACAATAATTATGCTCTAAATTTCAGATGAGTTCATTGCCCTCTTGATGTATCCAGTTCCTTGTCCACTTTACAGGACGAGTCATGGTCATCCTCAATAATTACCTTCCCTAGTGTTATTATTTCTTCTTTGTATTGAGAAAATGAACATGAAGGGAGGATGCAGTGTAGGCAGCTCTTTCTGCCCACCTAAATTACTCTTAGTCTAACTGAGATAAGCTATGCCATTTCCTCTAACACGCCGTTCACTTCAGGAAAAACATGAAAAAAATAATTAAATAAATAACACTTATTGTAATGTCATTGTATTGTAATTGTAATGCAATACTTCATTTATCCTTTGGGAAATTCTTTCTTTTTTTTTTTAAGAAGCAAAAATTATTTGCGATCGTTCTTACCCAATTTATCAATGTCTAGAAAACAGAATAAAAAAAGTACACAGAGGGTTGGCGTCGATAAATGATTGTTGAGGTCATTGGCATCACTAAATGAACCGGTAATGAAGATAGATTTGAACATTTAATACAGTAACAACTGCTATTCGGTAATTATGACAGACGCAGTTTTTCCTCTGGTGACGGTGTTTCCTGGATTTGACGGTTACAATTGCAGAACAGTCCAGGTTGACCGATTTCTTAGACGTATGTTAAACGAACACTAAGACCCCATTTCCATAGATTTTAGATCGATCTATCCTTGTGTGGAGTCTCACTAGATTACTGTCAGCTTAGCCGGCTTATGCGTCTGTCCCGCCTACTAAAAGCTGTAAAGGGGTAATTAACTATGGTGCGCGCTCGGCTGACTGCAATTTAGCGTAAACCCCCAGGGAGTTAGGTCGATCTAACTCTTAATCTCCAGATCGATCTAAATCTCTGGGAATGCACCCTTAAACTCAATCAACCCTGTTCCGGTCATCACCCTGAACACGTGTATATTCTACATGTAGGAGCAGGTGGTTAACACTAAATCATCTTAAATATGTGGTTATCTCTCAGATAAAAAACGCAAGGGGCTAGAAAGCCTCATTCTCAATCGATTTTAAAACTCTGCGGGGACTCTTGCTGAATGCAATCAATTCAACAGGATATCATGTCTTGTATCAAGCGTACTCGTATAATAGCCAGTTCTTCTGTATTGTAATCAACACTAGGAGGAGTGTTTATCTGTTAATCTGACTGCATTCAGCGCAAGTCTCCGCGGAGTTGGAACGACCTAGACCGATAGTTCCATTGGGAATGAGCCCTAAGACTGAAAACACATTACGCTCCACTATAGCCCTTGGCGTGATCTACATGTACATATAGATACACGTATACTATACGATAATAACTGGATCTTACCGACTAGCCTTCTGATCTTATTCAATGAAAGCGTGTCATTTATCCAGGTCCATTAATTAAGCGTTTCCAAGAAAATGAATATCGTCAGCAGCAGCAAAGTAATGACATCGGCAGATGAAAGCAAATATGCCCTGATGTCGCCTCGTGTTTTCCAGAGTGTTAATCGTTTTATTCTTTTTATTTTTGTTATCCTCGCTGTAAACACCATGAAAAATGGAATTTGAAATTAGATACGACATGAAAAACACTCGGCAAATAGCAGCAATTATTTTTGACTCAAGTCTCAAAACAGTAGAATGGAATCCGCAGTCGTTAACATGCAAACATGACATTATTATAACTCGTGACTCTCCAAATGTCATAACTATTGAAAATAGTTTTTCTTTGTTTTCTATCTGCAATGCTGTAAACACCAGGAAAATAAAAAAATGAAATATGGAAATAAATGTGACATGAAATAAAAACTACAAAGACCAACAATTATTTTTACCCTGCACGTGACAGCTTGCATGAACGGTACACGTACTAACAAAAAATGACACACTCAAAGAGAGAAAAAAACATGTAAATGTAACACGACAATTATGTTCCGCGCTTTGGTGTTCTAAGGTATCAGCGATAAATCTATAACTCTGACTAGAATTTCCAACATCCAATTGTCTTGGAAGGATGCGCTTTCAGAGACCTTTTTTATGGCACTTAAAGCAAGAGATGGGTGACATAAACCCAATACACTTTCAGTAGCGAATATATTTCATGTGTACAGCAAACGTAGAAGTTTTCCAGTGCTTACAATGCTTGTGTATGTATGTGTACGATATTGGTACTGATCTTGTGAAAAGAATTGCCAAAACTCTTCCATCTGCCCCTTTCACGGCCATGTTCTAGTTTTTGACAGTCTCATGTAATATATGTGAATGGAGGGGGTTAGTTTATTAAATGTAATAAATCTTCAGCCAAGGAGATTATCTATTTCGACTGGAGCTAGTGCACTCGCACTGACATGTTAAGCCACTTTGTCATGCCTTGTCTTTCACATCTGTTTGTTCTTAATTGTTCATCATTTTTTCCATCGACTCCCTCTCCCCGGTCAGTTTTGGTAGTCTTAATCTCCAGTCACTTCTCCTGAATGTGTCAAACTTTCTAATGCAAGTTTCCCCTCGGCCGAGCTCATCTTACACTCTCTAATGGGATCTTACTAATCCTTTATGCCTCGTTATCGCAGTTTATTTCTTCTATTCTACAATCTAAATATTTAAAAATTCCGCTCTACCTGTGCCACGGTATAACGTAAGGCCTCGGTCCACCTTGTACTGGTTTCCTTCTTGATCGCGGTCAATTCGTCCATTCATTTTATTTAACCGTCAATGAAACTCTCGTAGCAAGAGTATTATAATGACTTTCATTCGCAGGTGAAAAGTGCCAAAAATGAATTTCCTAGCAGGCAAGAATGCACTGCTACGTGTATCAGAGATGAAAAGAGGGCAAACTACCATTAGACGTAAGCTAGGGGTTTGATATATTTATTAAGAAAACTTTAATATAAACATTCCTACAATACATCTAGAATTACATCAATAAATAGATTAAGAGAGCCAATCAAAAGACACAGAGGGCGTATTCCCATTGATTTTAGATCGATCTATCCCCGTGGGGAGTCTCACTAGATTACTGTCAGATAATCCGACTTAAATGTCCGTCCCACCTACTACAAGCTGTAAGGGGGTAATTAACTTTCGTGCCCGCTCGGCTGACAGCTATTTAGCATGAACCCCCAGGGAGTTAGGTCGATCTAGTTTGGATCGATCTAATCTCTGGGAATTGGGTCAGAGAAAAGCTCAAAAACATACCCAAACCTCATTTTATAGTGTCACGTACCATTGAAAGTTCACATAGCAGTACATATAATTCAATAATTAATTTTGCTTTCTTATGTAATGTTCAGTTCTACCCCTGGCTGTTTTCGCTTTCTCTGTTTACCGTAAACTCAAAAACAGATCAGCATGTCACACACGAGTAGATCTGGGTCTACTGCTTTATCAATAAGTCTGAAAAACCTCAGCAGGCATTTATGCCGAGGCATGCCTGTTAGTGCTTTCCAGCACAAGCGTTTGATTTAAAAGTAAAGTTAAATTCACTAGCAACGTAATATTCTTTGCTGTGTGATCTCTGATTCAGCAGGCGGTCATTAAGGGACAAATTTTACGGCAATAAGAATGATAGTATAGGCCACTACTATAGCCCGCGTTGAAAATAACCAGTAATAACGGCAAATTAGTGTCATTACTCCGTGTAGTACGTATTCATTTCTGTCTTCAGCCTTATTACTGACGACAATGAAATGACAAGTTTCAATGTATTAAATGCATTATCATTATGAATACAAAAACGTAAATTTTAGACCTATTCCAGACATGTCTATCTGTATATAACCATGCACCGTTTTGGTTCCCATAATAGAAATTCATGAAGGATCAGACTCTGCCTTTGCATTGTTGCAAACAAACATATTTGGTTCTTAAAACCATCTACTTCTTGAAAATGGCCGTTTGATCAGTGCTACATAGGCTTATACGTATGAATAGAAAAACGTAAATTTTAAACCTATTCCAGATGAATCAATACACAGTCGTCTGTCTATTGTAACATGCAGGCAAAACACCATTTTGGTTTCTGTAATAGACATACATGCACACACATAGTCTGTTGATTTTTTAATGCGTGCATTGTGGCAAACACATATATAAAGAATATGATCTGCTAACGGATATGAAGACGCCACTTTGTATTTTCTCCCTAATCCACCTAACCATGGAGTCATGTGTTTTATGGCCTATAGATGTCACCCCCTGCGTTTACCCGTCTCTAAATCTGACATTAGTTGAAGGACACAGTGCATTTAATTGGTTTGTAAAACCATTTTCTTCTTGAAAATGGCCGTTTGGTCAGAGCTTTATATACATGTACACGAATATGTGTCAAATAAAGAACGGCGTGGCTCTGAAATATTGATATATTTGGCCTGGGTACAAGAGAAGTCGAAATGCTGTAATAGGATACATAACAAATTACTCGCGATTTTATTGTTTAAAACTCATGTGCAATAATAATGTTTTATGTTGTCTAATTGGCGTACAATTATATCATGTTGGTGATAAATATGATGTTTGTTAATGTGGGGCTGCTGGCTTTTACGTGCAGTTATGACCGCCTATGGATTTTGCCCTTTCTTTCTCTTGGCCAGGCCTTATCGAACGTTACTCCGGAGCTAAATGGCCGGAAGACAGGCCACTTACCAGTGCTTGACTCTTGAGGGAATAACACTTTGTGCTTATCAAAATGCACTTTATCAAGGTTTCTTACGATGATAATAAGTAGATATTCATGATTTCGATTAGGAAACAGTCTTCAAACTTCCCATGATATCGTTTTTGTCTTTTTATGGGATCTGGAATGACGCAAAATGACCATTTGAATGTGTTAGCACAAGTATAATAGATGCTTCACAAACTTGTACGTGTACTTTTTATCGTGGAATCCGCTGAGAAAGACATTAGCTGTAGCTCGAGCAAGGTATTCCTGAGTGCAGGTCGAAAATAAAATAGATTGTGTTGCATCCAACATCCTAATCTGAGGTGGCGCCCATTCACCACAATGTCCCAATAATCAAGGTAGTAGGAAAATAAATATTTATATATAGTATGAATAAAAAAAAAAGATAAATAAAATGTATAAATGGAAGAAGAAATATTCTCATTTGTCATCATATATCGTATATACCTTTATATGTATGCATGCATGCACAGGCGCGGTTCTAGGATTATTTGAAGTGGAATACGCGGATGCAAAGCCGACCCCCCCCCCCCCCCTTTTGGTTGGCACGGGGTTCGGGGCCCGCTGATGGGTCCCGAAAGTTTTTGGTATTTTAGAGTGCGAGCGATGCCATTTGATGCGGTTTAGTACAATAAATCAGCTAGTCAAACTTTAAGTCCAAGAAGGGAATATTAGTGATTTTTTTTTAGAAACCGAAGGGGGGGGGGGTCAGGACCCCACTGATTCCCAACCCCCCTCTAAATTCGCCACTGTGTGTACATGTATGTATTTATATATAGTATTACACTAGATACACAGTATATATTTAGTTTTCTCGGTAACCGCGCAGGCATATTTACTCTAATGAGAGGTCTTCTAAGGTACATTCTATATCTATGTATAGGTCTGGTAATGAAAACGACGACGAGGTGGGGCTTGCAAATGTTATTCACTGACTGATTTTGCATATAACTTCAAGATGACATATACCCTATTTCTCCGTACCAAGCACGCATTTACTTGTTTCGTTACATTGTCTTTTTCGCGATCTCCAGGGTTTTCCATTCTGTTGTTCCACCATTCAATGTATATTTGCTTATTAGGCAATCTTTAAGAGCCTTTTTTAATAAAAAAAATCTAAAATATAGTTTTATTACTGATACTTGGCGCCTACCCAAAACTTAGTTGTCATGTGTTAAACACGTGACAGAAACTTACAATCTGATTGTATATATGTGACTGGTGTTATTTTCTATCTTTTCCTAACACGAAAACAATTCTTACACTTGTTGACTCTTAAAGAAATTAAACGTGTACTCAATAATTTGCTAGTTTTTTTTTTTTTTTTTTTTTGCTTCTCCTTTACTTGTCACTTGCAATTAGTGAGGGTGTAGGCCATTTCCCTTAAAGCATCTGCAATCTCTTTCAACCTATTAGGAGAACAAGCAGGGGAAATTGGTTCACGCAAAAGTGCGATTTCTTGTACAGCAGTGTTGCTATCGGTTCTGATTGCAAGACAGAGGTCATAAAGAAAAGAATATCCAATGATCTACTGATCCACGGATCAAATATGGCCGACCTTACATAAAAGAAGAGTTGATGGTCTCCCCGCCTCCACACGCGCCGCCCTTGCAGGGATCTAGCATTTAAACCTCGGAGCCGTGATTTAATCCTTTAAATGGCGCGTGTGGAGACCTTCAGCGACTAAGTCGGCTCTTCTTCCATGTAGAGTCTGCCATATTTGATCCGTGGATCAGTAGATCCTCGGACTTTTTGTTCTGAATGGCCTCATAGTATGAGACACAATCAACAAGCACGCGGTGAAACAGTACACATGTACGAAATCCAATGACCAGAGTATCTACCCACGGGCGGCATAGCTACACGTGTAACGTCCCACGGGCTACAGTACATTTGTTTCCTCCACCTTAATATAAATGACCTCATTCATTTCATCAACCACACGAAGTGAAATAGGCACGAGACAATGACTGTTAGAGGTTTGGGTCAATCAGGGCAGCTATCATTGACAAAACACCACCAATGAATTGAACTGAAAAAAATTTGCATATATATAATCTGATATTTTGATACGAAAACTTACAAATATTCAGAAAGCCAAGTTATTCAAAATATTCTGCTTGATTTGCAGTCAGTACTCGTACAAACATCACTTTTTATCAACTATATCCTGCGTCTGTTTTATAAGTGTGGTATTGGAATAAGATCAAGATATAACTGGTGAAATAAGGCAGTAAAGCAAAGTATAATTAACCAGCGTGATCATGTCGTTACAAACATATACGTTTGTCACGAAACATATGTTTCTTATAATCTTGGAAATGTCACCAAACTGATACTTGATCATAAAATAGCCGCAAACAGTAAATATCAAAGATTCGCCTACGTACATTGACAGTTAAGAGACCATTTAGGTCCTTGGATATGCCTTGTTAAGAAAGCATTATACACACACTGGACAAAAGAAGTGTCACCCCCTAACTCAGAGTAATAAAAGTAGGCAGATCTTGGGTACTTATAATGCCTGGTCTACTTATAATGTGACTAATGAGTATAAAACCGCTATACCATGGAATTGTATTGTTGGTCTTGTACATGTACAGCAAATGTTATTCCTGTCTTCCTCCAGTATGGCAAGATACAGGTAATTATCTAACGGTTATAGGTGCAAGTTATTAACCTGAAGAGGCGGAATATAAGCAATATCAGAATATCGATACAATTGAATTGTTCAGTCAGAACCGTGCAGAGGGTCTGGTCTCGGTATAGAAACACTGGATCAAGAGACAATTTGCCTCTGATGGGTCGTCCAAGAAAAAAAAATCTGGCCGTGAAG
>NW_019774625.1:911896-1022758 GCF_001039355.2 Lingula anatina
ATATATATATGTCAATGGAATACATATGAATTACCTGTTAAATGATTGAACTTAATACCAAGTTTGGATGGAATTCTCTTCAGCACATTGGCAGACAAATCACAGCTCTCAAGTTGGATATGCTTCATGAGGAAAAACACAGCCTCTGGCACCATCATTAAAGAACACTGGGAAAGATCTGAAACAAAATGATGATACCGTAAGAAAGGGTCACAAATCACAAACACATTTATTATGCATTTTCTTATATTTCATATTTTCTCCAGAGATGTTGACTCAAAATGAACTTGTGATAAATATTATCTTAATCTAAGATTAATCACAAAAACTTACATTTTGTTAAAGGCATAATAACTCTTTGTATGAGACCTATATTTCACAATAAAAACCTTGTGAATAACTCATAGAAATATAATATATTCTGTTTTACCACAAAAACAGCAGTTATAGCTTTTATTCTGATATTTGAACTTGTCTTTAGACCACGTGACCTCCATTGATGTCTATACTCTGTTAAAATCTCTTAAGAGATTTTAACAAAAAACCCAACTTTTTAGAAAAAAACCAGGGACTAACTTTGAATGTAAAAATGGATTCATTAACTATTGGTAAGCATGGGAAAATTGATGTTTACTCCAGGAAAATTCATTTTTTGGCCGAAACGAAGAGTTATTATTGCTTTAACTGAAAAAAGTCTTCAGTGGTGGTCAAGGAACTAATATAATTCCATCTGAGTCAGAATTTTTACACATTTAATTTTATTTTCTGTTGTCTACAATTAGTTTGATTAGAATTATTAAACAGATTAGCTGAAAAAAAAGAAAAAAAATTAACTCGCCATGTATGTAAAAATTGTTAATACAATAACTGCACAGTATCTATACAATGATAATATTGTTGATGTTTATACAGGAATGCAACCTGCATTTGTAACCACATAAAAGTACAACTGCTTAAACAAAGATGCTTAACTTGACATGGTCCCTTTACCTAAAATCAGTTACACACAGTTCCAATTTTCACATGCCAATTCCATATGTTACACAGTGTAAACAGGTGAACAATGTGGGCACACATCTGCTGTTGGGATTTAGCATGCAGGGCATATCAAGTTTGCACCTTATTTGGTCAAAACATATGCAGGTAATTTGACACCTTAAAGGATGAAAGGAAAACATGCAGCCGACATATCATCCTAATTGTGCTCAAGACAGTTTTTCTTTGAAGAACTTAACTGATTTCTGAAAATGACCCTGGCAATTTTTTAGAGAAAATATTTTTTGAGAAATACAATGCATTAATTATGAGAGCTCTAGAATTACATCTTACAGCTATACACTAAAGAAAGTAGTTTCTTCTTCTACTCCAAAGTAAATTTATAAACAGAAATAACACATACCAAAAAGTAAAATTTTCAGCATGCCTACTATACAAGTAAAATCCCAAAGTGCTCCCTTGTCCATGTGGCAGTTCTACATTTTAACTAAAAAAAAAAAAAAAAAATCAATCGCCACTCCAGTGCTGTTGGATACAATTTAGGCTTATTCCATCACATATAACCTCACTTACACACATTCTTCCATGGTGTACTTTAAAATCTACTGCACATATGATGCTTGTGACATTCTTTTCCCTTTGCTTTCTAAATAGTATTCTTAACTACTAAAATGTTTATTCAGAATAAAAACCTGGTATGTGAAGAGGCCTCCACCCCCTGTGAACATAGAAAAATAAGCTGCTTTTATCTCTTCTTTTCTATGCATAGAGAAACTGAGCTACTGATGGGTGAGGAAACAGTTTAATTAGTTCTTATGCAAGTTCCCTGTAAATTGTGCTGCTTACACTTAATACATGCTTCTGTTTATTCAAATTTTATACAAGGCAGATGAGCATCATAAGCATATTAAGTTGATCAAGAGTTGGAGTGGCCTCCAAAATATGGTTTCATTTCAAACTTAAAATGGAATTTTGACATTGTAAGGTGACTGTTTTTACTTTGTTATATATCATAAAAAGTGCAACTTTACCTATCAAACTAAAAATTAATAAAAAACAAGAGGCACCAAAATTAGCAAAAGTATATATACTGCACAGCATGCATGTGCACATTTAGTTTTAGCAAGACTACATCCAACACATCATTTGTGATTCTTATTTTACTTCATTTATCTTTTCATTTCTGTGAAAAACTGTAAATTGAAATATCAGATTGCCATAAGTGAATAATCTTAGTGACCACTGTCCAGTCCTTGGTGTTCTCTTTGCATACATTTACATGTAGAATACATAAATCTGAAATAAATGCAATGCTACATATCCTCTCTGATATAACATTATTTCTTACATGGAAAGTTCTCCTCTCTTTATTGGCTTTCACGTAAATGGTAAAATAATTGTAAAGATAAAAGAGGTCAACAAGAAAAATATATAATATGCAGTACATGGTGTCTAGCGGTATAGAGCTCCTTTTTGCGGCAGATGAAAAACTCATCTAAAAATCTCTCAGATCATTTTTTAACACTGATCAAGCTGATCTCAGGAGAGGAGTGATCCAGTCATTCCAGTGGTAATTACCTCTGACTGTGGGTCAGTATTCAATGCACAGCAAGACTCACTACTACAGGGGTATGTACGTACGTGTGTATATTGAGATTTCTTTAATATTTTGTACACATCACACATCTTATCCAGGTGGGAGCCCCCTCAACCTTTTAACAACTTCACAGCATTTATTTTCCACATCTATACACCCCTAGTGCTCCATCTTCTGAAAACACATTTTTATGCCTACATGCAGAACCATGTTGAAAAATACATGTACCTTCAATCATGCAATTGGATAAGGGCAAAATCTGCATGGAAGATAAATTTTTGTCTGCCCTTCCCCACTTATTGCCATCTTGGATATACCTGTGCGGTACATATTTGACTTGTTCTAAATTGTAGACATTACAATGTATCAGCATCTTATTATATTGAACCTGCTGTGTGCATTATTTTATTTCTTAATTTACTTGATAAAAAAAGTGCCAAGGACAACTTTAAATGCAAAGGAAAACGTGTACATTCTGAATGTGATGTATCCTTGCAGGGATAGACATGCATCCACCGATATCGCTTTAAATTGCATTTTCAGGGTTTTCATGGCAAGTGAATACACCTAGGTAGGACAGGTAGTACAGTAGGAAGCCACATCTACCTGGGCTTATAATACGTACATGTATCACAAATATTTATTGCAAGAAGAAAAAAAAATGATCCTGCTATATTCATTGTGGACACATCATTAACGTATATCGATACTTGCCTAGTCTATTCTCTTCCTTTGCAGCCTGGCATCTCAGAGCGACTCTCGCGACTTCCTTTCCTGCGGTTGCCATACTTGCTTTTGAACATAGGAGAAGACGTCGGTCTATTTACATGGCTCACGTTGCTTTGTTTTGGTTTACAGGGCCGCTTAGCTACACTAAATTTACATAACATGTATTAGACCATGCGGGGTAAATTAAAAAAAAAATAACAATAATAACTAATAAAAAGAAAACAATCTGGCAAATAAATAAAGAAGCATTTATTGGCACTTTACAACATGTTTAACAGAGACAAATCGCTAGTGTATTTTATGAGGCAAGCGACATTTGTTCGGCTGCAGTTCTACGAATGCAAATGGAAGGATAGAATTCACAACGTTAAAACGTGCTCGTGCCTCACCGAGTCCAAATAATGACATGCGTTCACGCTCACTCACTGGTAACATATAATGGTTCACTCACACAGACGTTTGAGTTTTAAATGGTGGAATATATCACCGTTCACCGATCGTCCAGCTTGCAGCTCGACTAAAATCAAAGGCCACAGTGCGTTAGCTGCGACAGTGACGGCTCTTTCCCCAACAACACGAGTGTGATAATAATCAGCAGGTTGTTTGTCTCACTGTTCCACATTTTGCTTAGTCATTGTTCTACGTGGTTAGGGACAGTGGTGCAATAAATAATGAAAGAATCTTGAGAGTGCTGTGAAATGAGAAAATCCCCAACCTGTGAAAGCAACTAACCTGAATCCACACTGTAACAGCACTTTGATGTGGTCAATGGTGTGGATGCTTCTCATCCATACCTTAACACAATTAATAAGGTACTGGTACAAATTATGTGACATAGCTACTGATGAAATTTAAAATTGTCACATATTTATGTTACTTCTTAATATTCATCTACCAATATAATAAAAATATTTTCTGCTGACTAAAAGGCCAACATTTCATGATAAAATGCATCTTAAAGATGTCGAATATGTTCAACAGTTTTTCCCCCACCCATGGTCCTAGTCGAGTCGCCACTCCCATAGACCCAATAGTCGAACCCTGCAATGTTCTTTCCTGTAAACTTTTTTTTGCTGAAATGCATTCTTCAGGCCGAGAGAAGCAAAATTAGCTTGGTTGCTATTTCCGAGACCTTGAGCATTTTTCAATATGGCCGTCAATTTATGAGGAAAAATAGAAAAACGACCAGAAGTCGCCGGGTAAACTTTATTGACAGCTTTTTTGAACGTGTATCCTATCAGAAGAGCACAACAGTACTAGTGAATACGCTTAAGCCCGTTACATATAGCAAAAAACCAAAATGGCCGTCAAAACATAAGGCAGAAAATGATAAAAGCTGCAGAATCAGTTTGTTTTTTGCATATTTATTTTTATTAAAACCATATCCCCTTTTTATATTTATGTTTATTATAACATTTTGTTAGTCATGACCCGAAACTCTTGGAATAAGCTTATCTGACAGTTCAATAACCCCCCAAGAGTCTGTTTGCTACTTCTCCGGGTCCCATAGTCAAATACTTAAAATGTTATTCCCTGAATTTTTTAAAAGAATTTAACACTTTGGGAGTATAAAAGCCAATTTAATTTGGCTTTCTTGGCAGTGGCTAGATATGGAACATTGATCAATTTTCAAAATTCAAGATGGCCGTCAATAATATAAAAAAATATTATAATTTCATTATATTATAAATAAATAATTACCTGTATGTAACATAGTAAAGAGTCGGGTTTAAAGTGCATGGTATTCCGCATTTCAAATGACCGCTAAAACATGCCCAAAAAAAAAGGTTAAAAAAAGCTGTTGAATTACATTTTAAACTGATAATTCGGCGTATAATAAAATATATCCAACCCTGTTATTTATTGACAAAGTGTACTTGTACGGTACAGTTATACTAAGATGCTATGAAAGAGGATCATTGTTGGACTGACCATTACGTAAGTTCTATTTTTAATGCAGAAAATTTATCAAGGGGCAACAAGGGGTTCTGCAGGAATTTGGGCACAGGGAGTCCAAAATGTTAATCTGCAATCGGGACTCTTATATTTACATGGAGTCCAACCAAGTCCGTTGGTGGGGACGGGGGGTGGGAGGGGGTGAGTGTAATTTAATTTAACTTTTGTCAAAATATTAACCTTATTATTTTTTTCGTTTTTGTTTTTATATTGATCATACCTTAATGTTTTAATTTTATATCTTTATCATAACTATTTCAATATGTACATAAAGTTTAGCTTTAAAACTTCCCATTCTTTTTATTGAGATTGGCACGTGTAAGAATATTTCATCAGTATATAGCAGCATTTCTAGTTTTTCTTATTACTGCAATTTTTCACTTTACATTTTAAAGAGTCAATAAGCAAAACATCTTACAAATCTTGTGGTTATACATGTATACTGACAGCCATTAAAATCTTTTCGGCCATATTTTTCAAAATAATTGTTACTTTGAAGCTCTAAACTGGATTATTTTCATACAAATCATCAGTTTCAAAACAAAAATGGCACCAGCCCAACACAAAGTCACAACGGTCAATAGCCGGTATGATCTCCGCTTGCTTCGATGCAGGCGGCGATCTGTTGGCGCATGCTCGGGCAATAAATGTGGATGGGGTGGTGTCGTGTGGAATCCTATTCCAGCCTTGTCGTAGTGCCTCGATCAGCTGCTGCCTTGGCCAACGGACGGCCAAGATATATGTAGTACCAGATGTGTTCAATCGGATTCACATCCGGAAAATAGACAGGCCGGGGTAGGTCATCCACCTTTGGAACTCCAGATACACTTGGATCATTTGTGCCGAATGTGAACGGGTCATGTCCTGTTGGGAAAAGGTGATATCAGTTTTCTGCTGCATGAACGAGGTTATGTGAGGTTGCAGGATCTGATCTATGTTGTGACGAGCAGTTACTGGTATGTTGCCATCAACGACCACCATCGGTTGACCGCCAGCAAGTGTCGACGCACAGTGGGGCTGCTGCTCCGGTTGTTGTTCCAACCGGGTGCCTCTTGTGCTGTAAGACTGGCATGGCGAAACTGGCCCCGTAGCTGATGCAACCTGTTGTAGCGATCCTGGTCTGGAGTTGACACTGTCTCGCCCTGGCTGCGGTATATCGCTAACAGAGCCAGGCATGTTGTGGCATTTAACCAGATTCCTGATTGTTGGTTGGGAACAGCCCATACATTATAGCTTAAATCAGACTCCCCTCACACCCAGTGCCAAGAGATGTGCGTTGTTCACATGATAGACATGGCATAATTCCGTTCACTGGACTAACAACATGGGTGGCCGGGTGGCCTTTTTTGGGCCTTTATAGGCCTCCAAAACCAATCATCAAAATGTGCAGATGCCTACTGAGTATTGTTCAATGTGTATATGGTCCATTTTTGCAAAAAAAAAAGTTTACCCATGTGCAATGAACCATGGCAACATGACAACTCATCATTATCTTAACTACCCGAGCACTAAGTCATCAATAAATGCACAATGAATAAATACATCTACCCGACAAGTAAAAAAATGCATACATTACTATCTCAAAGCTTCCATTATGTGTAAGTATATATTGGCAAAAACAACATTTCGAATACATGATGTCGATGGCTAGCCCTCGCATATCCCTTTACTATGTCACGTTGTCCAGAATATCTGACCTCATGGGCCCTAACCTCTGGGTTTGTACACCCCTGCTTGGATCTCGGTTATTTATAATAAAATTCATTATTAAACAACAAAAATGCCTTTACCCATAGCTGTTAAAATATTTAAAAAGTTTACAAAAAAAAAGGATAAGAATAATCTAACTTAAAAATACGTTTTATTGTGTGCTGTGTCTTGAACGCAGGTATATCGTTTTTCACTTTATATATGTATTTATATTTGTTCCAGTTAAAGTCTATTTTAGTTAAAAGCTTTGTAGTTTTACAGTTGTTTCTTTGCCCTTCCATTATATTTTGGAGGCCATTTTTATTAAAATTACTTGAAATAACAAAATGAAATAAATGATCGCACTTTGCATAGATATAAATATAAATATGCAATGATGAACAATGGAGTGAAGCATTAATTTTTTATTTGAATGTATGGCTCTCGCTATTCACATAACAAATTGACGGCCATCTTGAATTTTGAAAAAAATTGTAAATATCTCGTAATATAAGCTTCTCTTAGTTTTGTAACCCAGATGAAACAATTTCTTTTAAAAAAGCTTGCAAAATATAACATAGCAAGCTTTGACTATGGGGCTCGTCGGAGTGGCAAATGGACTGTCAGGAGATGGCACCGTCTGCCACCATCTGATTAATGTCAAATAAGCAGTTTCTGAGAGTTTAGGATCATGACTAACAAATTATCATAATGGACATAAATAGAAAAGGCGGAAATGTTTTTAATAAGACTTAATTTGCAAAAAAACGAACTTATTTTGCAGCTGTTTTTACTTTCTGTCATATGTTTTGACGGCCATTTTGGCTTTTTTAGCTATATGTAACAGGCTTAAGTGTATTCACTAGTACTGTTGTGCTCTCCTGATAGGATACACGTTCAAAAAAGCTGTCAATAAAGTTTTCCCGGCGACTTCTGCTCGTTTTTCTATTTTTTCTCATAAATTGACGGCCATATTGAAAAATGCTCAAGGTCTCGGAAATAGCAACCAAGCTAATTTTGCTTCTCTCGACCTAAAGAATGCATTTCAGCTAAAAAAGTTTACAGGAAAAAACACTGCAGGGTTAGCGTTCTGGCTACTCGACTATCCAGTCAGTCTTCTGTGCCAAAACTGTCTCCAACTTAATTGTTAAAAAGACTGCCTCCCTGGCATGTTTAATTATGTCCCAGCTTAACACCTTGTATGAAATATCCTCCAGTCCTTGAAATATGATTCATGGTGGGTTCTCTGCATGGACGTAATTTTTGATCACGTAATCTGAAATATTTCCGAACAAATCACAGCTTCAGGAGAAAATCCTTAAAGTGATTACACTGCCTGGTGATGCCTTGTCCAGATACTCAGCTGTCATCACTTTGCTCTCATTCAAAAATCAAGCATCTGGAATTCAAAAACCATCTTAGTAATGCGTAATTTATCATGCTTTTCAAATGAAATAATTTATGTTAACAATTTCTTAAACATTTTGCAAACCCCTTAACAAAGTAACAAAATAACTACATAAGATTAATAATAAAAAAAAATCTGTTTTGTTTTAGGTTTTCACATTTCTTCATCTTACCAATTGTGGTAAAATCTTCTCAAAATGGTCCACTCCGACAACTGTTGTTCCTTCATTCTATAATTACAGAAGCGTGAAAATGGGTGTTTTATAGAATAAATGTAACAGCTTTTAAAATAAACTTTGTTTTGATGTCAATGCATTGGGTAACGTTTTTGCTTTAGCTTTTGCTAAAGGGACACTGTCATAGAGCTGCTAGAACTAATTTCATACATGTTATCTACACGCTTTGACTACTGAGATCCAAAATGTTTTTAGGTGCTTTTCTATCATTAAGAACATAATAACTTTAGGGATTGAAATGTTGGCAACTCTGCTAGGAATGAATTATAAAACTGCTTCTATAAATTTTCTTAAATGACATTTAGCAATGTTCCATATGTACTCACTCAATGTACAGATATTTAAGTCTTATCTTATAAATTGAAGGTTTCATTAATGTTTACTATAACATGTCCCATGAGATGCTCTCAGTTAAATTATGACATTACAATGTTCACCCCCACTTTAGTTGCACCTCACCTTTGCCTGCTTTGCTGCTCTTGCTGCAGCTTCTGAAATGATAAGCAAAACATTTTGTTCTCAAATCAAAGCCTACCTAAATATTTTTTCATTGGGAAAAAAAATTAAATATTCCCATTAAACCATGTACACTACTGATACTTTCTTACCTGAAACATAGATCTGCATCAAAGTTGTCATCACTTTCTGAGCATCACCACTAACTGTAACGAAACAAGAGAAAAAATTAGGCAGCCCTTATTCAATCTATAAAAAAAGTAATGCCATTTCTTCAAAATTGTCCATGGAAGGGTTTGTAGGATTTTGAAACCGACTTAAATTAAAAAATATACTGTACATGTACATGTATTTCTGGCATGACTGTCCTTAAGTCCCTATCACCATTCCTCTATTGAATTGTCAAAATCAGTATAACTTTTTCTATTAATGATAATAAAAAAATTTTTTTTACCAAATCTTTTCACTTTGGTATTGAGATAATATAGTTCTAAATAGCCTTAAAAAGTAAAAGGGTGTGAAACTGCAATCAAACAGTCTTCATTCTTGGGCAAGTCCTAAAACAGTTCCTGCTCAAATGGCTATGGTGTGGCCTTAATCATTAAATCTAAATTTACCTCTTGTTTTCTCATCTTTAAATTGCATCTGTAACAGCTTCAGAATAGTTTCCTGTAGAATAAGAACATGAAGAAAGAAGATAAAAGAGCACTTACTAATAATATGAGCTGTGATATAAACAACACCAAATCAAAGCAGCACTAGCTAAAGGAACTTAGCTCCATGTTTCCTGTCTTTAGCTCATCTATTTTCCCCCTAAATTAAAAATTTTTGGGTGTGCTAGAGATGGAGTAAAAGTCATTATAATGATAATGTGAAACAAATGCATGGATGAAACTGTACTAATAATGGCAGCATTCACTGATCATGAGGATTCAGATTGTACACAAGGAGCTGGTTGATGTGGAGGTGGGCATTACATGTACTTGTACCTGTGCCACTCTGGAGAAAGAATCAGAATGCAGATAACCACAAAAACAGAGCTACTGATACTACCTGAAATATTGGTTGAAATACCAATTGGTAGGAGTAATTAATAGGTTCTGTGGTTCTTGCGTTTTTCAGGTTTTGATGGATAAATCTGACTCATTTTGAGAGGTCAGATTAGGTCAATGTAGCCTTGGAAGTGCTGATTGATGGACTTGGTTTGCTTCCATTTCATTTTTAATGTTTACCCCAAATTGGCCGTACTAGTATTTGTATATCACGTGTTGTCAACGTACATAAAGTACATTTGGCAATTTATCAAATTTAATTTCTATTCTTTTATTACAGCAGTTACTAGTGTGTTATAATACTAGTACATGTAAGAGTGCTTGTAACACAAGACAAGGTAAAAAGTCTCAAAACGCCATTTTGACCAATTCCTAGGTTTTTTAAACAAAAATCTGAAAATCTTCTGATCTCTCTATCTCAGAGTCCTGAAGGTCTTCAATTGCCAAACTAATTTATTTGAAAAGCATGTAGACACTGATAATAAATGTCCTGCCAACTGGTAATAACTGAGTAAGTTGAGACGCCAACAGGCACACGTCAAATAAGCCACGCTCCAAATTCGTTCATTTTTACAAGAAAATAATCAAAACACAGCTTCAGGGGATATGTCATTCTGTCTGAATACCGTCACCTCTTAGAGTTTATATACAGATAAGTTTCTGGGTGACACGCATACGACTGGCTACGGTTATGATATATGATTTTCGACTTTGGAATCTGAGCGTACAAACCTGTTTAAAATTTGCTCGACCCGCCATTTTCGGACATTCAATATCTACAATACAAAAGTTCACTCAACATTTTACTGTTTGGGCATTTACGATTCAGAAATTCAGAAAATGTTCGATATTGTTTTGATATTTTTAGAAGTAAATGTTAAAATAATAACCTACTATTATAAATATAAAACACATCCATAGAAATACTGGTAGAAAGACGTATGGAGTCTAATGCCATAATAATGCCATATACACGCGCGTTACTAGTGATTTCGACAATTTTTCGCACACGGCTTTTTTTTCTCTTTCTTTACCGTATATTCAGTTCAAACATGAGGACTTCTTAGTTCGAGGGGAAGGGGACAGGAAAAAGAGGGAAAAAGAGGGAAAGAACCCAAGCAAGTCCATTAAAATTATTTTTTTACGGTAGATCTATATCAATATTGGTTTTTAACAATTTAAAAATTGTCACATTTTACCAGGGGAATTAATTAAAGGCATAATAACTCTTCGCTTTGTCCAAAAAAATGAATTTTTCTTGAGTAAACAACAATTTTCCCTTAGTTACCAATAGTTAATGAATCCATTTTTACATTCAAAGTCAGTCCCTTTTTTTTCTAAAAAGTTTTTTTTTTTTTTGTTATAATCACTTAAGAGATTATAACAGAGTATATAGCCATCAATGGAGGTCACGTGGTCTAAAGACAAGCTCAGATATCAGAATAATAGCTATAACTGCCGTTTTTGTGGTACAACAGAATATATTAGGCTGCATTCACATGGAAAATCTATTTTCCAAAAATCTAAAAATCTATTTGCAGTATCTTGTGATCACAGTCTGTGCCCTGAATACCCCATGGTGTAATTACGGGCAGCGCGAGCAGTTACTTCCAAAGCTGTAATTAATTCTCGGCGCTGCCAGTAATTACGCCTTCTCATGAAGTAATACATGTTAATTCAAAAAAAAAAAAAAAAAAAGAAAAAAAAAAGAAAAAAAAAAAAAAAACAATGCATGCACATCACAATCTACTGGGGTATACTACATGTATAAGGTATACATGGTGTATGTAACACAATTTTACCATAACTTATGGCGTAAGTGCTGGGACCTTATTATTAGCTAGGTTATGATAGTCAGGTGTGAACCTTTTAATGATTGGATATCACTTTGCATATCAAATCACCGTATGCAGAAATGCTAACCTCTGAAATTGTAAAATCTGGAGATTCTAAAATTTTGCTCAGTATGGGTTTGGGGTGGGGTGTTGTGGGGGATTTGCAGAGTGGTCACTGCTGTTGTGCTCATTGTGGGAGGGGGGGATGGGGAAGTGAACACTTTTGAAGTTTTCAAAAGATCACACAACTATTCTTAAGACATCAGTTTTTAATAGTTTTGTGTGTAATACCTATGCAAATTATCGCTTTTATATGGGAGATTAAGTTACCCATATGGGAGACTGGGAGATTCGTTCTGTATCCGAGAGAGTCCATATTATCTGGGGGAGTTGACATGTATGCATATGGATCTTTAAGACTGGATTCCTATACCTAGATCAATCTTATAGGATCGATCCACTTCCAAGGGGTTTCTCTCTAAATTGCTTTCAGCTTAATTAAGTGGCTTATATGTCTGGTATGCCTACTGAAGCTGCTAACAGTAATCAATTACCCCCTGTTAGCTTCAGTAGGCGTGACAGACATCAAAGCCACTTAAGTTGATTGCAATTTAGCGAGAATCTCCTAGGAGAAAGATTGATCCACAGTTAGCACAACAGGGTCTGGGAATGATCCCTAAGAAATAAATAAGTTATCATAGATGCATCATTCTGATAACTTCTTAATGACTGGTCATGACTCTATTAAAACTCTTGCAAGCTCAGGCATTAAAATGACGTAGTATACCCTCCATAGTATAGTAACCCATTATTTTTTTATAACCATCATCTTTGGCCCAGGTTAATTAATAATTATCAAAACAACATACTGACTGAAAGCAAAGGTCAATGGTTTTATTATGAAATTAATTTAATATTTAAATGTCACTATCTTAATTGCAACATTGCTACCATATTCAACACTGTTGTTATCTGACTGACTATACATACACACATATCAGCTGGCTAAAAAAATGACTAATTTTAAAGTTCAATTACTTCAACAATTTTGAATATATATATATATATATATATATATATATATATATATATATATATATATATATATATATATATATATCAGGAAAATGATGTTTTGAGGAATTGCTAAAAATTTCATATTCTACCTTTCTTAGTTTAGGCACACCAAAAAATGAAAATTTTAAGTCAAAAATTGACATGCTTGTCAATGTGTTTTTGATTTGATGATAATATCAGAATTGTTTCACTATAATACTAGAAATTTCATGGTTGTCCGATTATGTGTATCAAAAATCTGTGCAACATTTCTGTTGAAAAGCTTCTAGTATAGTTATTGAACTTTGAAATGAGTAACGTTTTATTGGAGACGTGTCTTTTCTCTCACGATTGGTAAAAAGCTACATGTCACTGGTCAATATTACGTTTGGTGATATGACAAAGGTCATTATTGAGTTCTATCAGACCTTGACTTCCCAAATACTTGATTGCATTCTATGCAAATTATTTATAATAATTCAAATTACCCAACTCTTTCTGTTTGCCCTACAAATTCCATGATTTACATTTACATTTGGAAAGTCCATTGATGGCTGTTACAATGAACTAAAGTTGAGCATAAAATTTGTACTATATGGCACATCATACACAAAAGACAGACAAAGATAAAATGTTTTTACAGATATCTTTGTGCTAAAAGCTTTAAATACTACTACTACTAATAATAATAATATTAATAATAATAACAGGCCTGTAGCTAGGGGGGTTCGGGGGTTTGAAAGAACCGCCCCTTTTGGTGGGAAAAGGTCCACTCTGGGTAAAATTTGATCTAGGTTCATGAAGTTTTTATGGAAAAAGGTCCACTTTTCAGAAAAAGAACCCCCTTTTGAAATTGCTGACTATGGGCCTGAATAATAATAATAATAACAATAATAATAAAGACACATATCATATTTGCTGAGCTGACAATTAGAGAAAAACGTGTTATCCTTTGCAGTGAGATTCCATCTGCCACAAGAGAATTGCACTACATCAAAGCAAATGACAATTTATTTAAAATATTTTTTACTACATATCACCTGACACCAAACACCAACTTGCAATTGTCTACAACAAAGTATACACAATATGTGTCATATAAAAGTGCCTATGTAACATGTCAGTCTTTTGTAACAATCATGTAATGTGTGCAATAGGCTTACAAAACAAAGTATTCCATACTTTGAAAATGTAGAATTCTCATCAGCTAAAAGCTGCAAATGGAGAGCCTTTTTGAAATTGAAAATCTAAACCAAAACAGGCATAAACAGACCAGCTGCCAGTAAATTAACAGAACACATTGATCAATCCCTCTGATGTTTCAGGAAAAAAGATTAAATCTCACCACATAAAGCATTAACTAAATAAGTAGTATATATATACTACTGTGTCAGTGTGCAAGCTGAATTATACAATTTATTTCTACACCTTAAAAGTACAAGATAAGTCTATAAATCAGAAAATACATTGATATTGGTGTCTCCTGGTGAGCTGCTTGTAACCATTTATACTTTAAGTTATTGATTTGAATCTTTTAAATCACACATCTTATAACTGGTGCTAGGAGGAAATGTTGCAGGAACTTAAAATTTCTTCCCCAAGCACCAATGTTAAAATTTCCAATATATATATCTATAAAACCACATATATACTTACATATTTAAACAGAACTGCATTTCACATTAAATTCATAAAAAAATACACAATTAAGATGCAAGTTTCTCACTTTTCAATAATTTTGTACATAATAGTCTTCTGGTTATCATCATAAGACAATTTTATTTTCTCAGAAAATTTTGCCTCAGTTCCAGTAATTGGTGCTAAAACATTGGTAAGTTTAAGCTCTTATAAAATGTGCGGCAGTGAGCATATCATACACAATTTAACATTGTGAAACATGAACAATCTTTGACTAAAATACTGAATTATATTTACACAGTTTTGCAAAAAAAAAAAAAAAAATGCACCTTGCATATAGAAACGACTGACCATTTTCCTACTGTTTTCTATCCCGGTTCTTAATAAGTTCTACTAAATCTAATCTCTCCAATTTTTCCAATATGTCCAACAGAGACTGCTTGGTACAGTGTTTGATACTTGTGGAATCACTGGCAATCACACCATTATTTTCTAGCACCTGCCAGTGGTTTAGCACTATCTTGGCTGGGCAAACGTTGTGGAATCTGGCAAAGTTCTCTATGATACCAATGTCATCTGCATGAAGACCTACCAGAAAAGCGTTTAACAATATTTAATAATAAAAAAATATTAAATACTAGTTATATAAATTCAATAAAGTAGTATTTCGATCAAACAGGACTGATTATAATGAAGAAATGTTAAGTGCAGAAAAAACTGCAGGTACCCAATGTACATGCCAATCATCATAACAGAATAAGTCTTGATTCATATTGTTATGCTATCTTTTGCTAATAACATATTTCTAGAACACACTGTACGTAGCTTATACACCTACCTATCTCCTCCGCAAAATTATGCCAGTCAGTTGAAGCAGGAATGTAAGAAAGTTTAAAGCAAATTCTTTCCTTTACCAGTGAAGATATCAGAAGGGTATCTGGCACAGGATTGGTCTTTTCTAATATTAGTTGGAGAGTTTGACTGATCTGCAAATTTAATAATTCAACAAAACTAAAAAACTGAGGGAAAATCAAGAGTTCAAGATTTGAAGTTCTGATTTGCTTCACATTTTTTTCAAAACATCTGCAATGGTAAATTTGATGAAAACGTGGAGACAGTTCTGAGAAAAAGAAAAATAACTATCTTGCAGTTTTCTAAACTAAAATTCCATATGCTCTGGAGTTAAAAAAGACATTTGGGGGCCAAATTGCCTGAGCACTCAGTTATCCTATTCTTGTTACAACATATAATTAAAAAATATACTAATAAATAAAACAAATAAATAAATGATTGAATAAAATTATCAACAAAAGAATCCAAAAAAATTTAATCAGTGAATCAACACTAATTTTATCAATTTTTTTTCTAAATAGATCGTATATTGGAAAAAAAACGGTCCACTTGAATACATTAAAAATTTTTTTCTGCTGTATCAAAAATAAACAGAAACATCTCATACCTCTGAAGCCCAGTAATCCATATCCAGAATTGTATTCCTATCTTCTCTGCGTCTCAAATTAGGCAAAGTTGCATAGCCTGGCCTAAAATAATTTTACACAATTTTTTTAAATTCATGCAAATGGTATCTGAGGGTTTTAAAATTTCCAGTATCTTAATTATCTTGTCTGAGAAGAGTTATGTTAGTTTAACCAGTTTATTGACATTCATCTTTCTCTATCCCATTGTATGTGAACAATACTTAATCGATTAAATTAGTGCTGTATCAGAGTAGTAATTTTTTTGATAGTAGTGCAAGAGGATATAAAACTGTTATCTCATTTGTTTATGTACCGTGCTTGGGGGTAATCTCGTGGTGGCAGTTGTGGGGCCGGCTCTTTACTTTGAAGGTCATCATTTACATACATGCATTCACTTTGAACAAGTGCACTTCTCATCCAGTGTTTTCTGCCACTGCCACGCCCTTTACTAAGTTGGTCTCGATTGATTCCACTGTACAGTGTACTGAAATCCCCTCTCAACACTTTTTCTCTAAATTCTTCCAATTTATGAATGTCATACAAATCTTCCGCACTTCCATAAATTGTCTCAACAGGCAAGTCGGACGAGTCACTGTGGATTGATAAACGTTCAAGTGAATAAGAACGGCTTCGCCCTGAAGGAAATAAAGCTTTTGATTGCACACATGCCACTGTATCATAGTCACTGTCTGTCAAAGGTTGATGAGCAGAGATATCATGGAACTGAAGCATTTGATCTGCATGGTCACTTTCTAAATTCAATGACTGAACTGTACCATTGTTGAATGATTGTAAATCTTCAAATTTTATAAAAGTTTGATCTGTTGAGTCTAATGCTGATGTTCCTCCAGTTGAATTATTTTTCGTCCGAGGAGCAGGAAGAGGTCTTCTCACATTTTTATAATCATCCTTTTTTGGAGCCCTTAGGATTTACAGTCAGAGTTGGGCTAGGCGTCTTGGGACTGCAAGGAATGGTGACATTTTGATCAAAACTTTGTACTGGAATGTTTAAAATCATTTCATTCGTCTTCCCTTGCTCTTCTTCTGTAGAGACCACTACATTCTGCCACTTTTTTCCTGCTTTAACATCATGATAACTACTTGAAAGGTCTGATGGTTTACTTTTCTGCTGGTCGCTTTTTTTACAGGGTGTCCTTGGCGGAAGAGGTGGTGGCATGGTTTGGAAATTGGACACTAAGCCACTTTGATCACTGTTACTTCTCAAGGGAGGTAAGGGGGGACGTATAGCTTCTACAGAATAAGGAATGCTGGCAGACATCTGCAAAGGACGATGAACATTTTCAGTCGATAAGTTTTTAAAATCCTCCTCTGAATTGTCCAGTGACATATCTTTGTCAAGATTTGCATCCTTTCTTGTATGTAAAGGACTTCTGGGTGGCCTTGGTGGGACAATGGAAGCATTTATATCTGGATTCACAAGCGGAGACTCTACATCCTTCCTTAGGGGAGGGGTGGGAGGGCAGTCAGGTGGCTCTACTTTCACTGACACCGCTGCGCCATCTGGTCTCTGAGGGGGGAAAGGTGTTGTCGGAGAAACAGGCTTAACAACATCAGATTGCTTATGGGCTGATAACTCTGCTGTCTTCTCACTAATAACATTATAAATGTCCTTTGCAAATGGTGTCTTGAGTTTAATCTGTTGTTCTGTAGAAAAAAAAAACACTCACAAGAAGTATTGCAGGTATTAAGGTGCAGTTGGTACACCCCTATTAATTTAGTCATATATACGAAATAGTAAATTAATAATAAGTGACATTACTTCATATTCTTGCTTACATCACTGATAAAGGCAGTAACCTGAAATTCTAAACATAAGTTCATAATTTGGTTTTGGAAAATTAATTCTAAAAAAGAACTCCTTTTTTGTACTATTTGACAAAGTAAAAGAAGCCATTTGAGTCACAAGCAGCTCCAACAATATTTATGGTGTCAATACGAAACAGGAATAATATCATAAATGTAATGCAAACTGCCATATTTTCATCTCATTACAATTATATACAAGCAGCAAAACTGTAAAATATACAGACATGAAAGCAAATAATTCACAAAATAGGTTATTTTGTCAATTTTGATGCAATCTTACATGATGCTTAAGTAACATGAAAATCAACACCAATTTTAAGTAGATTATGCTCATTTAAGTTAGAGTAGCAATGGGTCTTTGTTTTAGTTGTGGAGAAATAGCAAATGTGTTTTTTTTTTTTTTTGTGGAAAAGCAGGTCAAATGTCTAATTCAAGGTCACATTAAATATTCACTTAAAGATATTTGTCCCTGTTTGGGTCATAAAATCTCTGTTTTATCATACTGTTTAGAAACCAAGAAAAATATTTTTTCATTATATGGCTACATATAGTATAAGTTTTTGATCCAAAAGCAACATGTAAATAAAAGTTTAAGGATTCAGATCTTAATTTTCATTAAATCAAAAGATGTAAAGTTGGTCAACTTTAAAAAATATCAGGATAACCTTTACACTGTGCAGGACATAACTCTAATGATAATAGCAGCTAATTAAGCAACTTGAATTTCCAAATATTTCTAACAAATTTCAAGTTACAGTCAAAAAGAATCAGTAGTATTTTCAAAAGAATATACCCCCTGTAGACATCTTTGTTATGGACTTAACCACTATAATAAATTGTTATGTACATTCCATTATAAAAATATGGCTAGAACCTTTGTACTCACTATCATAGACATTCAAGTCTAGAATTCCAGGAGACCATGACACCTCCACATCCTCTAAAGAGTAGTGGTCATAGCATGCAAAGACTGGGTCACATGGACCATACAAGTTGGACCTGGACACTAAGCACAATGACTGTTCCATAAGGTGTAACCAATACTGACCAGGTTTATAGTAGTCCTTCTCTGGCACTTCTACTTCCCAGTGGTGCCCTGTAATGTGGATGTCAGTCTCACTACAGAATCTATGATTAACTGAATGCAAAAAACCAATATTTTTTTGTTTGTTTGTTTATAGGGATAATTAACTAAATTAACTATGGGAGAGCAAAGAACTTATCAGTGTAAAGAAACCAGTGTAAAATGAATGTCATCTTACAAAATGATGGTTTTGGTGACCAAAACTTACTGTGCTTGAATTCTTTCACAAAGCAGTTGTACCACTCCAACAACTCTAGTGCTTCAAGAGACTCATCACTACTCTTCTCAAGAAAAACGACTGGTTCAGGTAAAAACAAAATAACATGATTTTTCAAAATAACTTGAGACCGAAGCAATTTCTTTTTCTCTTCCTTTGCCTCCCACATGTGAACTGCACAGACATCAGCTTTGTTGAACTGAATAGAACCTTTTGGCACCCTGCGATGAAGCTTATCATCATGTCTGAAGAGTTTGATGAGGTAGTACTCTGCAAAACAAAAGTAGCAGTATCATCAGGGTGGTGCTCTGGTTGTCAGAGGCACAGATGCAAATTGTGTCCATGTCAATTCTATGCACAAATTCTCGCAGGACTCCTGTTACTTAATACTATGGATTGTTCCTATTTGTTTAAAAATAACAATTAAACTTTTCCTCTGATTGTGTTACAAGTAAAAATTCCAGGAAAGTGCTCTATGACAGAAATGCCAACAGTTCATTGAAATAGATGCAGTTGATTGCTCTAGTCCAAACACACTGTCTGTCAAAAAAAAAAAAAAAAAAAAAAAAATACTGCTTCATTCAACTATATAAGTATTTAGATTTATTTAGACTTTAAGTGACCTCATACAAAATGTGGAAAAGAAATTGCTATACCTGTATCTAGTCCTTCAATCACCTTACAAAACTGAACTTGTCTCTGAAAAAAAAAAAATAAACCACAAGAAGAAATGCTCATTGCTTATAAGAGACAAATAAACTACAAGACTGCAAAGGTTTACTCCCAGTAACACAAACAAAATGTGATTTAATTATGATACAAATTGGAAGAAGTCATGATCTAATATCAGTTCATGCAATTGATGAGATAACATCGATAACAAAAAATATAAAATTAGAAAAAAAAATGTCAATGGGTTTTCCAACTACATATTAATATTAAAATTTCAGGGTTTTTTTTTTACATTAAGGCAAAAAACATGAACTTTACAAAAAGAAATGGGCTTCATCCCACACCTATTAGCAATCTATATATATATATAAAGTTACAAGGTTTTTTAAAATTTTGCTTATGATATGAAAGATAGCTCATAAAATATTGTTTGGAAAATTTGAATCTTGATGCAATATTACACACCTAACAGTGTAATCGCCACCATTAAATCACGCACCTTGTGGATATTCACAAAATGTAGTGACACAGAGATTTTAACCTGTGGGAATTTTAAGACATCAGGAAAGTGCCAATTTGTAAAAATTGAAAAAAAAAAAAAGAGAAACATTAAATAATCCAAGTGGACTGGATATCTGAACTTGACCTTAAGAATCAATAAGGACCCTCGATACTGGGGTAGTGGCAACAATTTTTTTTTTTTTGCTTAGCCAAATCACCACTCTTTTGTCAATTTGTTATCCAAATGGTTTTAATTTGACTTAAATTAGTCAAATCAACCCCTTTTTGTTTAGCCAATTTAAGTCAGTTTTAGCATTTGGCTAAATTGGTAAGTGTTAGTGCTACCCCAGCAATAGGTTTTAAAGGATTCCCCTCCAAAGTACAGTTAGCTGGATTTGAGGGCCAATGTTTTGGAACCCCCTGACCACATCCACCAATGGAAAAACAGCAGACTCCCATTTTCATACATAGGTAAGCATGCTGAAAATGCCAAGTGACAAATTGAATTTCTTTATATTACTGGTGAGGTCTGTCTAATTAATGACCACAAATGTCCACAAGCATAAAATGGTTGGGAAATCACATATATATAGCACAAGAAGGAATTTTAAGTATAGTGCCGTAGCTAATATGTAGACCTATGAAACGATAACAGAGAGAATATGGTACGTTGCGTCCACAAGTGTCTACAAGCATCCACAAGAACAAACAGGTATATATCACAATCTGCCAGGGGTGCCACAGTACTGTAGACACTGTCCAGCAGCAGTGCAGGGCAAAGCTGTGACTGGCCTGCTGACAGGTCCCGTATAACATCCCTTTCAAATCTCTTTTTTAGCACATGTAAGTTATACCATTTAAAAGGACAGGAAATTTGCAATCTAATGGGAAAAAAAACATGAAAATTGAACGATGTGAAGTATAGTTAATTTGATGTGCTGTCCAATAATGTCAGTCAGTGGTCACCTGGGCTGAAAAGTGAGGACACTTAGGGTGTGATATAGTACTAAATAAAAAATTCAATATCTTTGTTACTTGTAGGAATATTTTAAAAATTCCAAAAGAATTGCAATCTGTTTTGCATTACCTTTCACAAGATATGAATATTATTTTTTCTGATCAGTATGAATTTTTTCTGACATACCTAAAAGTAGCCTACAGATATTGAGTCCTCATGGTTTTCAATATGTAATAATGTGCTCGTTTCAAGCATCTCGGTTAAGAAAAGTGGCTTTCAATGGGACCCTCTGTAACAACATCCTGCGCATAATGTATATTTCATTTAAATTATACTTTGTAACAAACTGAATTTCTTTTATACAGATATCTGCTTCGAGTTAAAGTTCAATTCGAACTTCCGCAAGTCTTACCGGTTTAAAGTAGTTCTGTCTCTTCATGTGATCCAACTTTCCGGTTTTAATCTCTTTTACTCGAGGCATTTTCGATCCGTGTCACAGTTGTGCTTATCTATCATTCTGTTTTTGGCACTGTGCAACTATCATAGTCACCTCAGTTTCAATTCCTAATCGAGAGACCTTGCGTCTAGTGCAAGTTTCATGTTTCTCATCTTATAATCCGATAGAGGTCAGAGCAATGCATTAGGTACCCAAGACAAGAAGAAAGAGATGACCTAATACACTGTGACTCTTTATAAAAATCTACTTCCTTGTTCCATGCACGGCACTCATGAGCAATTATGACGTTAAGGGATGTCCATTGACTGATAGAGAATCGTATAGTCTAGGAATTTGAGGGGGCGATGCGCTGCATTTGACAAACAAGTTTTAAAACTACCTTGTAACGTTTCATGCAGGGACAGAGTAAGATGAAATCACATACTCGCTATAATATCTCAGTGATCAAAGAACTAAAAAATTTACTGAAAAAAGATATCAGTTTAGTTAATTATAATTTCTAAACTAATTTATTTGAATAGCAGGGACATTGATCAAAGTCACCACATAATATAATTTTGATAACCATTAGAAATTGAAGAGCTGTAGGGTGGGGGAATACTGCAAAAATGCCTTTCTTCATGCAGCAAACAAAGTTTTCAAACTTTTAAGGTTGTTGTAACCCTTTATTTTCATCCAGATATCGAAAATTAGTTTTTTTTTCCTGCATCTAATTATTTATTTATATGCATCTATCTTTGTGCTGATTTAAAACAATAAAAAAAAACATCGAAAACATTAAATATTGGCCTTTATATATTTTTGTTACAATGTACTGTATAAGCATATTCAACTCAAAACTTGAATTGCCAATTTAACACCTTTATACTTTGAGGTGAGATAGCAATCCGTATGGGGCCTAACTTCATCCCTGAACAAGATCTTATCACAAAAATTTGCAGAGTTGACCAGGATTGTATAGGCTACAATCCCATATCGTCATTTTGGTTGTAATGTTTTTGTTATGGAATCATGAGCCCCTAATAACGGAATGTCATCAAACAAAGGGATTATTTTGCTTTATCAATGATAAAATCTGAACTAAGACTTTTAAGAAAAATCGCGTGCAGGGTATTGGAACACTAAATGATGTCATGAAGTCGGCGTTAAAATGGTGATCGGGGTGCTCAGGTAAAAGAGAAATTTGAGAAACTGATTTTTTCTGTTTTAACCACAAAATCGCATAATGACGTCACCTGTAAGATGACATATATGTAAATATTAATTAATTTAGTCACTGAAGATTTATTTATTACCCAAAAGAATGCATGTAAGGCAGTAAATAAGGAGTTTTGGGCGAAGGGTGACAACATCCTTAACATTGCAGTCAAAAAGTCCTACTTACACTTAGCACTTGTTATTGTATTAGTTGTGTTTATGCACAGCTACCACACCAAGCAGTTGAAGAAACTGATTTAAAAAGTCTCTGAAAGAGGAACTGCATAAAACCTGTCAACCTAGCTTGTTTGCATGCACCAATTTACTACAATGATAACTGTTTTTACTTGGCTAGCAAATTGTAACTGAACTTTATAGAGACATTTTTATTCAGTAACAGACAGGGAAGTGCTTTCAAAGAAAATATGAGGAAGAGATATTTAGGGGCTGATCCAGAGATATTTTCTCAGTGGCCAATTTAAAGGGGGGTGAGGGGGTTCCTGCCCCTCTCCCCTTTGGTTTCTGAAAAATATATCACACCAACATTCCCCTCTTGAAATTAGAATTTTTACTAGCTAAATGATAGTTCTAAACCGTACCAAAGGGCACTGTTTGCTCTCCAAAACACCAACAAACATTTGGGGCCCTTGAGCAGGCCCTGAACCTCACACCAAGGGGGGCGACGGTCGGCTTCTCATCCGAGGCCTGTCGTTCTGGACCCCCCCCCCTTTCAAATAATCCTGGATCTGCCACTGTTTTCTGTCTTCCAAATTACCCCAGGTTTATTAATCTCTCTTTTTGGACCATCTTTTGACAAAAGAAATTAGAAAAGATTAGATGTAAACTTGAAAATTTCTGACAGCCTAGTAGAAGACTGGCCTGGTCTGCCCCTGATATTATTCTTGAGTATAAATTTATTGAGTAGGAGGATGCATCACAAGGAGACCTATGATGTTGTGGTGCACTCATTGTTATAAGAACAATAACGAGAAAAAAAATTGTTAATCTATCCACCTCGCTCTTTTCAAGTTCCTCATGTGAACGCAGAAATAAAAGGCAATTTGCTTCGTGCTAGCTCCTGTTGCTTGCCTTGTTTTTAATTAAACAGGTGACAAAATTCTGAAAGCTTTCAACAAGATATTAATTTAGAGTGGAATTGCACATGGTGTGGATAAAAGGCTGATATCAAGACCGAAGTCATTTTTAATTATTGTATGACGAAGATTCATTTTTTCCACTATTGACACCTTAGGCATTTGTAATTTCAATTCTGTTAGCAATTTTAACTATAATTTTGTCAAAATTTGCTAACATTGTTTGAGACAATAAATTGTACTTGTTTTTTAAACCAGAATTTATATACTGTTTCGGTGTTTATGTTAAAACTTTTTTTTAGGGCATAACAATTTAATGAAAGAAAATGTTAGTACTTATAATTTAATATGCACATTTATTCAAATACAGTTTCATGTGAAACACTGGACAAAGTAAGTAAAATAACATGGTTCAGAGAACAGGATAACGTGAATGAAAGTAGCACAAAACATGCAATAAAATATTCGAAAATCCACACTTTAATTGATACGTGTATTTGAGGCTAAGGCAAGATTTGAATTCCTCACATATTACTACATACTAAGTAATCAGAAAGATTGTTTATGGTTCCAAGAAATTGTATTATGTTTTAGTGATAGTAATCACTTTCTTTGGAACAAATTTTTAGTAAAACAGTTCATTTCACTCTTGTAATAGCTATTTCACTAATATTTTGTTCCAAAGAAAGTGATTACTATACCTTAAACATCAGTAAATATATACTTACTCTATTAAACTTGAAAAGTTGCTATAACTCTTCTTATCTGGTTAAACAGTCATTCAACTCTTAACATGAAAATAACTAACATGCAAATGTGACTTTTTTAAAGCCCTGCACCTTCTATTACTTTTAACAAAAAAGTGGGACTTTGTGAAGTCATGTGCTCAAGTGATCTCACAAATACTATGGGACTTTCAAAATAATAAAACATCACTACTACAATTTAAAAAACATAAGACATATAAATGACATATATTATTTGATTACTCTTGCAGCTGTGAATTTGAGAAAATGATTTCAGGGATCTCCCTTTTTAACCCGTATGTATGCAAAGACGGTGACAGAGGTCAAAAATGGAAAAATAATTACCAATTTTACACAGATAGCTGCCTTTTTATAAATGGGATTTTCAAAGACATTAATTTATCAAAAGCAACAATTAGATTAACTCATTATGCACCAAACATGTAAAACACCTGAACATTAAGCACAAAACTCTTTTGTAAAGAAATGTACATGGCAAAGTATTCACTTTGAAGAAAAATGAGAAAGCAGAACAAAAAACGGTATAGATTCAACTTCCAGAATGGACGGCAGTATTATAGTTGCTTAAAAATTGGCTTTTGTCCTCATGCAACTTTGTTAAAAAATCTGCTTAAATTAAATTATATAAGTAGAATCATGAACAATTTAATTCAAAATATTTTACTGGTTTCTTTTCTGTTTCAAATTTAAATTAGCTTAAGGGGATAACAACCATTCGTATGATATCCTTATTTCACAATAAATACATTGTATTAATTCTTCAAAATACATAAAATTCTATTTTACCCCCAAAATGGCAGTTAACACAATTATTTTGGAATTTGTACTTGACATCACATCACGTGACCTCCATAGATGGCTACACTCTGTAATAATCTCTTGAGATCTCTTAAGAGATTATTACAAAAAACAACTTTTTAGAAAAAAACCAAGGACTAATGTGGGAACGGATTCATATACCATTTGTATGTATGGGAAAATTGTCCTTTACCCCAGGAAAATTCAATTTTAGGCCAAAATGAACAGTTATCCCTTTAAAGCAGATGCTTGGGAGGCAGCTGTTGGAAATCCAACAGCAGGTAGGACTGTAGGACTACAGTAGGACACTATTAATCCAAAAACCTGGAGGGGGTAGGGGAGAATGAAAGAGAGAGGGGGCAAATGTCCCTCTGCCCTCAATCCACCCCGCCCAAAGTTGGGCTTTCTGCTCTAGACATTTTAAGTCACTGATGTATGAAAATCAGCACTAAGGGTTAGCACAGACTGTTATGCAAAAATATTTGACTTTCAGTATTGTTTTGACACCATTTTCACAGGACCAATATTGGTACGAAACATTTTTTTTTCATTATGCTATGTCAACCTGAATATATCTAAATGAATACCAGTAGTAAATAACAGACTGCCATGTGCATCTGGAAGTTAAAAAACAGACAAAACATATATGCTGGTACATACACATTTACATTTGCTGTAGATTTATTATCTTAAATACTTGAAAAAAAAACATTTTTGGCAATAAAATGGACAAATAACAGTTATACTAAAATCAAAAGACCTTAATACAGGGATGTCTGAGGCCGGCTGAACTGATAACAGGTCTCATATAGGGCACCAGTCATATTACTAACTTACTAAGTCAACCTTCAAGGTCAACTGAAATCTGTCTCCTGAAATGATTTGTCATTTTCTAAGATTGTCAGTATGTCTTGCCTCTCTGGCATTTTGTCTTTGACAAATTTGACTAGATTTTTCTTGGTACAGCTTGGTTCAAAGTCTTTGGATTTGTCTGACAGGAGTTGCCAGTGTTGAAGAATCACATCTCCGACTACAACATTGTAGAAGCGGCACACAACTTCTACCAAATTCATCTCTTCATATGACATTCCTGTTAAAAGGACAAAGTAAAATATCAACAAGATTATTCTTAAGAAGATTTTTAATTGACCTTTCTCTTCCAACGTATGTATCTTGAATTTCAGATCAGTTGCTTCCCTTTTTTAGGAAGTGCCCCTATGTAATGAGTTTGAAAATGAAGAACCTGGTATGCATCAGATCCGAACCTCAAGGTTCTCACGTGAAATTTAGACCGCATTCACAACGAATTGAGCCAGGCTTTACAAATCCTGGGGACTAAAGATGGCGGACGTACATGAAAGAAAAACCGCCTAATCGTTTAAGTCTCTCCGCCTCTCACACGCCTCCCCACGCGTCATCCCTGCGGGGGTACAGTCATTATATCTCTGCTCCATTGGGACTACACATGGGGAGGCGTGTGAGAGGTGGAGAGACTTAAACGATTAGGCGTTTTTTCTTTCATGTACGTCCACCATATTTAGTCCCCAGGATTTGTAAAGCCTGGCTCAATTCATTGAGAATGCGGTCTTAGACTTTTTAAGGCATTGAGATGTTCAATAAATCTTAAAAGAACAAACAGTTCAGGTGCATGTCCCACAAATATAGTGTGGTCTTGCTTTACCTACCTATGTGCTCAGCAAGGATCTCCCAGCCTTCCTTCACATGTAGCTTGCAGACCAGTCTGTCCCTAGTGGCTCTTGATAGACCCAAGATGTTCTTTCTTGGTTTGCTGCCTCGGAGAGCACACATTAATGTGTAGCTTATCTGATAGGTAAGAAACCAAAATATAAATTTATATGGAAATTTAAAAAAAAATTTTAGAAAAAAAGGTTGAGAAAATCATATCAACTTGTTTGAGGTGAAGAAATAAAAATAGCAGTTTAAAAACATCATTAAATTATTGAAATTTGGCATTAAGCCAAATCATGTTCCAAATCGCTGTCCTTGAATGAATATATGTCCTTGTATGACAATATTACATCAAAATTTACATTAATTCTTTTACCAGAAATCAAATGCAGCTTGAGTTGATAAGCAAAGTTCAATAATTATCTGTTGAAAATACATTAACTTTATGGTTTAGCCATACACCTGATGTCAAGCTTTTCAATAGTACCGGATGAAAAAAAAAAAAGGAGGGGGGGGGGGTAATGGACATCCTAAAGAGGACTGACAACACTGATAATTGATTTGGAAGAAGTATACTGAACAAAAATATAAACGCACGAAAGAATATCTTGATTTATTTTCATGTATAGAACTAGAGTATTTAGCCAACAATAACAGCATATTTTCCTCAACAAACAGACATCACTTTGAGAGCATTATGGGAAGTTTAAATGCATAGTCCAAGAGTTAGGGTATCAAATACACCATGAAGGTCAACATCCTGAGTTCACAGACACTACAATAGGCCACCATAAGCTTCGTGCAAAGCACTACACCAGCAGAACATGGGCATCACTAAGTTGACAATAGTGGCCTGAGGGACATTATCCCATTCCTCCTGAAGTGCTACTCGCAGTTGGCAAACATATTCTCGGGAGCTGGACCATGATGGCAAAAACGCTGATCCAGAACATGCCACATGTGTTCGATGGGCAACAAATCGGGTGTGGTAACAAGTGGTTGACGGTGTCTCTGAAGCGTGTTCTCAGATGGCTGACAGTGGAATGATGCACATTCTGGCATGCTGCAACTTCTGTTACCGACAAGCCAGCATTGAGCATGCCGATGGCACTATCCCTCATGATTTCAGACATCTGTGGCATGTTGACAAGTGACAGAAATGCACATTTTGGTGTGCCCTTTTATTGCCTAGACTGTAAGGAGTGTCTGTGTATTGGTCATGCAGATTGACCTCCACTCCGTCATGCTCCATTAGTCTTATGGGTGTAAAAACTGAACCTTTGAGTATACTCACGGGGAGCGGCCAAGTGAAACCAGACCACTATACTTGATCAAAACAAATCCATCAATTCACAAATAAACCATAAACTTGGGCATATTTCATGATTATCCATTTCATCTGACCCTTTTAGTTTCGTGTGTTTATATTTTTGTTCAGTATAGTTATAAGAAGATTCCATCTTGGCTGTAACAGTGGGGCTGATGGGGTTGTAGCTGTGGTAGTTTTTGGCCACAACAGCTCTGGCAGTACAATTAAAGGCCTTTACATCTTACTTACATCTGTATTCAGGTAGTCAGCATCATAGCATGGCCTCTGCATATTTCTAGAATCATTAAAAAAAGTTAAATGAACAACAGGGATTTAAAAGACTAATTCATAAACAAGGTTCAATCATATATCTGCTGTTTGGTGAAAATATCAAGAGTAAACCCCCATACTGGGGATAATAGGTTTAGTGTAGTTAACAGTACATCACATTGTTACTGGTTTTTCATTAAAGCAACAAAGCTAATTAAAAACCTAAATATATATTTATATATTACATTGTTCATTTGTGTTCACTAATCACCTCTAAAGCATGTCCTATCTCACCTGTGCTTCATGCACCAATAGATATCTTCTTCCTGGATGTGACGAAGTATACTCCACAATTTTGCCATTAATCTTTTCCTTCCCATAGTTGTCACTGAGCTTTCAGATTTCAGTGACTGACCAAGGTCGTTCATACTTTTTAAAGGATGTCTACTGCCCAAATGGAATGCTCTATACATAGTAGCCAATTCTGCCAAGTCATTAAAACTTCCACAACGATTCAATCCAGCTTTGTTTTTCATTGCACTAAGACCACGTTCCTGTACCAGGTCACCCACTGATGCTGATCTTGCTACCCCACCACTAACAGGGGGGACTGCATGTAAAGGTAAAGGTATATAGGTAGTGGCGGCTTCTTCTTCCTCTACCAAAGGTGGGACTGGCGGTAGAGGTCTTTTCTTCTCAGGTGTAATAGTAGGGCTACAGGAAGAGTGGCTGGAAGCTGATGGCGAGCTAGCACCCTTGTGTTGGGGAAAAGAAGGCGGGGCTCTACTTGATACATGTACAGACCTTGAGCGAAGTCTCTTTGTGTAGAGAATTCTAGAGGATTCTATCTTAGGGGCAATCAGGTGCGATCTTTTTGTTCTAAATTTGTAAACACCTGCAAATAAAAAAAGTGCCTTAGAAACTTTCACAATGGTATCTGTAACACTTCACTATATCAACAATCACATAAAAATACATAAGAAAATACAACTTGCCTGGTCTATTGACATCCTTCTCTGCAAGTGGGTCACTGACTTCTATTTCTAGGATGTCTTTATGGTGGCTCACATTAATACATTTGTTAAGGTCCCAGCGACGAAGACAATGAGGCGGGTTGATCAGAGTTATGCTGACGGAACGCTCTGTGATGTGTAGAGTGACCTTATCATGTGGCAAACCATTGCCCTCCAGAGCAGTTATGATCCAGTGCTCCTCTGAAACAAAAAGATTAATTACTGTAGGTATTTCTGATCGAAAATGGGCCGAATCTTACCAATGACATAACCTTAAATGATTGTTTTGGGGATATACATGGTTTTTAATTTCCCATATTAAACTGGCTTTCATTACTAGTGCATCTCAAAGCCATACCACATCCTATTTGGTGATACCCCTGTGCTTGAAAATTAAAAAAAATATATGTACATACATAATTATATATTTTTGCTAGAAATGAAATGTCACATATACTGTTTCCAAGCAATCAAAATTATATTACATGGGACTGCTGTCTGACACCATAAACATGATTGTATATGAATTTTTCAGTTTTTCTCTTACTGTTGCCATCCTGTAACTGATGTTGTATTTCGTCTTTTTTTTTACAACAAATGCGGCTGACATGATTAGGCGTTTTTCTTTTCATGAACGTCCGCCATATTTAGGTCGTGGCTTTGTAGAGCCATGGCTCAACACGATACGAATGTGGCCTTATTATTCAAGAGAAACAATGTATCTGTCACAAATTTTTGATTTTTGACACAAATTCTTGTGCACTTTTCTTTTAATAATTTGAATTTAAAGGGATAATAACTCTTCGTATGAGATCTATCTTTCACAATAAAAACATTGTGAGTAACTCATAGAAATATAATATATTCTGTTTTACCACAAAAATGGCAGTTATAGCTATTATTCTGATATCTGAGCTTGTCTTTAGACCACATGACCCCATTGATGGCTATACTCTGTTATAATCTCTTAAGAGATTTTAACAAAAAACCAAACTTTTTGAGAAAAAAACCAGGGACTAACTTTGAATGTAAAAATGGATTAACCATTGGTAATTATGGGAAAATTGTTGTTTACTCCAGGAAAATTCATTTTTTGGCCAAAATGAAGAGTTATTATCCCTTTAATCAAACAAAGCTCATTCTTTTTATTAAAAATCATGCTACACACATTCCTGTATTCTTAAATTATACTTATTTTAAAAGGTGTGCTGGTAATTTATCATGATAAATGGCAATTAATCAAAAGAAAAATATTAATTTAAAAAATATTTGTAAAATAATTCATGATTTTACAAATGAAAATCAATACAACAAACACCAATGAACTTATAACAGATAAAAAAGACAACTAATTAAAGTAACAAATCATAAGGACCATCCTGTTCTTAATCAATATCACATTATAAAGGTTTGGTGAGATTATATACTGATACAGACAATGAAGGTCAGAAGAACACAGAAAGGAAAACAAATACAGCAAAATCCCATTCAATTTTAATGTGTGCTATGTGTTAATACTAATATCTACCATTATGAAGTAAAACAAATAAGAAATGCAGGTAGGTGGGAAAAAATGCAATAACTCACTTAATTTGAATTCATTTTCGATTCTTGTTTTCCAGTCATCCAGCAGTTTCTTGGCTTGTTGGTCACTCTCCCGAACTTTAAAAATCACAGTATCATCCTCTAGAAACAGAGCTAAGTAGGCATCCTTGTGTTTAGAAAACATGACGGTTACAAAAGATTTTTGCGTCTCTAAACTCCCCAACTCTGTTCCACAGAATTGGTCAGCGGTAAATTCATAAATTCCCTTACAGATGACTTCCTTTTCATCCTTGAACAACTTGAGAAAATAATGCTCTGAAAGTATATGAGGAAAATACATTTATATATTCATATTGCAATCATACCACTTTCAAGGTGCAGGGTGTACACACACACACACACACACACACACACACACACACACACACACATATGAACATTCCACTAACAAAAGATTTTTTAATGGGATACGGTTTTAAATAATTGAGTACCATTTAGAGATCCAGGAAAGAGATCATACTGGGTATGTCCAAAATAGCTTTCTTGAAAAATCTTCATTTTATCAACATAGAGGAATCACAAAAATATCAGCTCAACTGGAAATGACTGACTTTTAATGTTAGTGCTCCTTAGGACACATTTTAAAATTAATGTCCATACTGACATATTCATGTTAAATAAATCATATTTATATAAATGAAATATTACCATCGAAGGCCTGCTGATAAAGAGTATTGGTTCCTACAATTTAGATCTAAGAATATGAAAGAAGTTGTGCCTTGAAAGTGTTCAATTTCTTGAGATTGAGCATATGAGGGTTTTCTTTTCAATTTTGTTCCTAAAACAAGATAGCTGTATGGTTTCCATTATTTTCATTAGAACATGAATTTGAGCAGATGTGATAGTCCTTTCAAACTACCATCCTGACCACTGATTATCTATTTCCTTTTTACTTTGTGGTAATGAACCACTGATAATGGAGATTTTGCCTTAGTCAGCTGTTAGCTAGTGCAGTGGCCTTCTGTACACTGAGACATAGAAGAAAAAATAATCCTTTGCACATTTATATTAGTATGAGGCATGTCGCAAGAAATATTAGCACTTTGTATATAAGTATAAGGTTTCAGGTTTAAAAATCAAACTTCTGCTAACATGTTCTATTTCAAAACGGTTAAGCAGCATGAAAACATCTATCCTAGATAATTCAATTTGCAGTTGATAGAAATACCTATAATTGGATTTGGCAAGATAATTCAGTCTTATCATGGGGATTTGGCATTGCACGGCAGACATAGGTAGATTATCATGCTGCAGCACTATATCAGTATGACAGTTAAATAAAAGCTAACAACAGTTGTTTTTTTTTCCTAATCATTTTTACCATTTATATTTTTTATCATGTAAATGTCCTTATATCCCATTATTAATAAAGAACAGCTTTTTAAGGCCAAATTATCAATCTATTTGTTTTCTTTCTACTCCAATCTCAAACAGAAGAGTAATACTAGCAGTTTTGATGACCATTTCAACAACAGTTGCTGGTTACTATAGAGGGCCAATACGCTTACCAAGATATTTACGAAGGGTTGATCTTGTTAACATAGGTATGGCCTATTTATTAGAGATAAAGTCTTTAGATAATATTTTTTAACCATTTGTTACATGTCACTTCTGTCAATAAACAATTAGTGGAGGTCTAGATGTTGAGAAGGATTTATAAGCAATTAACAGTTTGATAAAAATAAATAAAAAACAAACCTTTCTCTCACTTGAGACACCTATCATCAGAATAAAGTGAACTGCTAGGAGGAACAACTCACTTTTATGAAATGAATCAGTCAGACATAACATAATCTATATTCTTCAAAATATACCTTTACCACACACTCTTAGCAGCCATCATAATAAAAACTTTTTAACAGACATAACATAATATAGTATCTTAAGTTCACAATAATGAATTTATTGCTAACTATTTCTTTGTGACAACCACCAATGTTGATTATGATGCTGAACCTTGTTGGAAGCAGTTAGCTATAGAAGCAAGATGGCATCAAATTTCGCTTTAGATAAAGCAAATTAGCTTTATCCCAAGGGGACACTTCACTAGCAAGTAATAACATATTGGTAAATCTGGTTATCAATTTTGCATGAAGCATAATGGATGTCTAAGTTACTCTTCTGCCATAATTTTATCCATCTCAGATCTGTAAAATATTCATGCTAAAACTGTGTCATACTTTGAAAAATATATACTGCACACTGTTTGACCTTATAAATACTGCAATTCATATTTGGTTCAGAAAATCCTCCTCCCACAATTACCTTGTAATAAAGATTTCAATCTTTATGCAGATTCAAAACATATTATATTATTATATTATATGTATTTCCTCATCACAAACCACAGGGAAGTTTCTTTTAGGTCCGGGAAACAAGGATATACTAAGTAATACTTATATGCTAAATCTACACTACAGTTGTGAAGTTTACACTGAAAATGTTAAATCTGTAGTTATGGAATATATACAATGAAATGGTAAATCTACACTGAGTATTTACCTTTAGTCGTTTCATCATTGGATCTCATGTAAGCACCAAAAACCACATATCTCTGAAAGAAAAAAAATGAAATCAGAATAGAATTGTTATGTTTATCAATGCATTACAGGCCCGTAGCAAAGGGGGGGTTCGGGGGTTTGAAAGAACCAGCCCTTTTGCTGGGAAAAGGCCCACTCTGGGTAAAATTTGATCTAGGTACATGAAGTTTTTATGGGAAAAGGTCCACTTTTTCAGAAAAAGAACCCCCCTTTTGAAATTGCTGGCTACGGGCCTGCATTAAATAGTAAGTGTTCAGAAAGTATGATTCATTTAGTGAAAATAAATTACTTGGGCATAGGAGCAATTGGATGTATGTAATACTGGTTTAAGGGGAGGAGAGGGGGAATTAAAAAATCAGTTCTCATTTATTAAAAAAAAAAAAACACAAAAGTCCAAGCCCAAAATCCAATTAAATATAGAGAATATGTGTAGTGTCCTACAGGTGACAATGAAAAATACCTTTTTCACTTTTGGGATTTTCTCTAGCACCAGGACAGCTGCCAAAATGATGTAAATGGAAACATAAGGCTGGGTGAAAGCATTACCAAATACATATCACAAAATTCTCTTTAATGACTTCTTTTCCATCATAGTTTCTTTCATATCAAATTACTCCCTATTATATGGACTGTTTGATTCAAAATTTGAAGATTTTATGCAACATTTTATTCTATTTTTGTTTAATTAAACACAAAAACCTCAAAAACATGGATTAAGCTCCTCCCCCCCACCTGAAGTGTCATAGAATTTGTATAAATAACCACTTTAAACACTGCACACTCAAACACACAATGTACATTCAGTACATCAGAGGTTTTATTTTGTTGAAATACATTGTATTCCTTTTTGTTTGAACTTTCATGTTTGGCCTGAAGGAAACAAGTCTGTTTTTAGATATGAGTTAAAAGCAGTTTCCCAGCATGGTATGAAATAACTTAAAACTGAGCAAAGCAGATTCAACATGTAGAATTACAAGTGCCAAGGTGGGGTACAGTAAAGGATGGACTACAATAATGTCTAATTATGTTACCCTATCCAATAAGGACATGCTTTCTTATATATATATATATGCGTGTATTTTCATTGAAGACAATTTAAAAAGATAAATGAAAATCAATCAATAAAACTGGGAAATATACACTTTCCAATGGTAAAGCTAAAAAGTTTTTTTCCAGAATAAATGTATCATTCTAGTCACTGTTGGCAACCTAAAAACAGTAATTATGAGGATTTTAACATAGTTAAGCCCACATGCACACTGCTAATGAACCAGGGCCTGCTGCAACTATGTGATGAAATAATATGAATTTGCACAGAATATAACAGATTTTCCAAAGACAAAGACCTACATTCAGTAAAACAAACTGAAAGCTTCTAGAATCCCCTACTATTCAATACATTACATGAACATCAGGCTTTATTGAATAATGTAGAAGCAGCACTCCACACAGCATTAATAAATAATGAAACATTCCCCAGACTGCAGCTTCGGGCTTAATGGCTTTGATTAAATTCCTCAGATGCATTAGTCCCCGAGTACCTTAATTGAACTGCATCCATGCTCTCCCATTAATATAATCTTTCTGTACAATTGTGAGTGTTTGGGGGGGGTTTAACCATTCAACAACAACAACAACAACAACAACAACAACAAAAAAAAAAAAAACAATGATAAATCAAGCTATTACAAAAAAAAAATTTAAATGGAAAAAATTTAAATGAAACAATCAATAAATGAACAAACAAAAAGATTACATTTGAAAATGAATTACTAGTATTATGTCCAGGTAAATATAAATACAGAATTTTCCATTCTTGCCATATGACAAATAATTGCATTACTGTTATTTCATTTGATTCAATGTACTCCTGTACTGGTGCATACATTATATGATTTTGTACAATATGATGTGATGTGATGTGATATGATATAACATTGTTACATGATCAAGAATTTTGCATGTGCCATATGGTAACCACTTACTAAAACATGATTCTAGATTGATTCAGAGTGAACTGATACAATCAGATATGGATCAAGGGAGATGAATTAACAGTAAGTTAGGCCAGCCACCATTAATCTATCTAACACTGAGTGACTTATTAATGGCCTTCTGTAATCTGAGCTGACGGCAACAGTCTAAAGACTGATTTATTTTCAGGGAACAATTTTTAGGAGAGATACTGTATCTGTGTTCAGACACATTTGCAGAGAGGTAGTCATCCTTTTACATGGACGATAATATTTTCAGCAATTTGTGGTCTAGCAATATTCTATGGGCACTGTAGTGGACGCTGCTGTTAGCACGTATTACTCATTGTTTGAAAAAAAGAAAAGAACAAAAAAATTTTTGTCTTTGTTGGTTCCATATGTCAACCAAACTAATTAACTGGAAACTGTATCTCGTCACCATAACACCACTGACTGCCATTGAGTTAGTGCACGTTGGCCAGTGCACAACATTTTCTATTATCTCTATGCAATTACTATTGATCACATCATCAGACAATGCTCTGGAAACATACTGCTCTTTAGATTATTGCCAATGGGTGACATTATTCGCCCACTATGAAATCAGTCAGTGATATCAAAACTATGACTAATAGAATTTCTAAAAGCATGATTAGAAAGTAATGGAAACTCTGTTTGCATTTGAGCTATCAAATTGAGTGCAATCAAGCCAGAAATCAACTAATAACCATAAGTGATTGCAACTGTCAACAAAGTGCTAGCTACTATAATATTAACATTTTACAGTATGAAAGATGGATAGGGCCATCCTGCTGATTAAACATAAAGTCTCAAGTAAATATGGACCAATGATTTCAGATAGCAATGACCAAGTTTCTAGCAACAGAAAAACATTACAAATGGCAATATAGTTCTGAAATAAATACCTGACCACATGTATAACACTAGGTCTTAATTACGTGTGATTTATCATTTTCTTTACCTAGATGACATGCCAGATCTTCTAATTAAGAAACAGCCATACTGGGAGGTATATGATAATGCAAATCACACATAAGTAAATTTGCTCTAGGCTCAACAGGCAAACAGACAAGTTGAGACAACTGTTTCAATACTACTGAAACTGCCTAGGCTTAGTTGCAATTATGCGCTTTTATATTGTTTAAAGCCTGGCTGTTGTTTTTTTGTGACATACTAATTGATCATCATAAGCCACAACTAAGCAATCTTCGACTTTTATGAGGCTAAATTAGCTCATTATTACATACATATACAAAGGTTCAAAGTGTAGAATTCACTGCTTAGGGAAGTAAAACACACACACACTTTACTTTATATATAAAACAGTTCTTTCTGACAGGTGGATACCACCTGTGACTATAATACCTGCTTTAATTGTTTACCTCACCTGTGTTCCATCAACTGAGGTGTAGATGGGGGTAATTAAATCAATAATCCCATTTTTCTTAGAACCTTTACATTAACTTATGCAAAGAAAATCCATACTGGACAAAGGTATGTGGTAAAACTTGTATGTGTATAATTTGTGCATCATATAGTTTATGTGTGGCTGGAAAGTCTTGTGCAAGTTCATCATGTAAAAGTGAATTATATAGAACTTATTAAGTGTGAATACACTACAGATCTATAGTTGAAAATGCCTGCTTACCAAACAAAATGTCTTTAAAAAAACTATTAATCCATAATGTTGAAATTGCCAATGGTGAGTAACCTGTATGTGATGATGTTAACATATGACATCAAATATCTTCAAACATAACCCTGGGTCAAGAATCTATTTATTTATTTTTTCTATTTTAATTCAAATTACTATTCTTAAATCATATTCCTTTATTACTACTAAAATCATGTTGAAAATATAAATTCAAATAGCAAATCTAAAATTTAGTTTCATGTAATTGAGCCTTCAAATGAAACTGACATAGAAATTTCTGTTTCATTTGATGGCTTAATCATAGATTGATTCTTAGACTACGTTCATTTCTTTCTGAAAATACACATCCCTCTCTGTGGTGTCAAACCACATTCAAATTTCCTTTTAAAAGGTTAATTGACAGCAATGAAAACAAGGCAAAGCAGTTGGAAAAATACATATCAATTTTAAATTTAAATTCTGTGTATATGCACTAATGTTAACAATGCTTTACATGACTTGTTAACACAGCAGATCTCATAACAGCTGCTGTGCAGATAAAGGTAAAAAGAAAAATCAATAAAATGAACAATGTTTTAGTTTTCCTCCAACATATGGCTTTCTTTGTAACAAAGATAGGTTTGAAATTAATACTTGTGTAATCCAGGTATAACCAATACATGAATACGCTTATACAATTAAATTCTTACCTCAGTCTGTGAATGTGTAGGAGCCAAACTAGATACACTGTGATTTTGCAAACATATAAACACATATTACCTTAAAAAACTGTGCATAGTTTTAAAAGGTAATCAAAGCTAGCTGCTTGAAATGATGTTGGCCTCTTCAGTTAATTTAACAATAGCTCTGTTACTAATCATTGAAAAATGCATGCAATTTTACAAGCTAACACAAACATTACCAAGGGTTATTTATCGCCAAAAACATATAAATACTAGAAGATAAATAAATAAATAATTCTACTTTTCATATGATCCTAGTTCTATATAATGACCACAGAGATAAAAATCAAAGACTTGTTTTATTGAACTTGATTATAATAGCTCTGTTAAAGCAATTGTATAGTGCTGAACCACGAAACAATTAATCATTTATTTATATAAAATTAAAGTGAATTAAAAACTGTTTAAAGAATATCCCCCATTGAAAAAAGATCTTGTCAAACTGATCAAACAACAGACAGCACTGGCCAGCTTTTGTCCCCCCCCCCCCCCCCCCCTTCCNCCAGCTTTTGTCCCCCCCCTCTCCCCCGCCTTCCCTCCAAAATGTGTTTATCTAAACAAAAATGAAAGGCACACACATATATGAATTTACTTTAAAAATCAGGCTTTAAGGGGAGCAATAGGTAAACAAAGGGTTAGATAGTACTATTGCTGAACACTTTATACCACTTTTACTTCTCCCTGACTACTAGACGCAGACATACAGCTGGAAAAGCAATATAGTAATAAGCTGACGCTGACGTGAACTAAGTTCAGACTCACCTGCTTGCTATGTTTCTCAATATTCAAAACGTGTACTTTTCCTTTGAGGATCACCCTTTCGCTAACATCGGATGCAGCACCACTGTATTTTTCTGATCGACTTCTGTCTCTGCTGAATCTACTCATCGCCCAGCACTTCTCTCCACCAATAATTTTATGATATACTCGACCACATTCTGCAGGGTCACTTCCTGGAAGGGTAACGTCTTCATGTAGACGCTTATGATAAAATCATGAAATGAAGATTATGTTTACGTGGTCTTTTTGTGGGCGAGCGTTTGTTGTATAAGTGTTGTAGTGACTAACCTCAAAATTTTGTGTCTTTTTTACATTTGGATGCATAAATTACAACGGTGAAATAGTGTTTATTATATATGTTCAAGTTTAGCGTCAGCGTACATTGTGATAATCCCAACATGGCGGGTAGCAGAAGCCATTTGATTTCCTTGTTTATCGTGCTAGGAGTCATTCATGGAACCCAGAGCTGTGAGTTATGTCATGAGTGCTGAAAAAAGCATAAAGCATTATTCTGTGACCATCAAAGTTATGGAAAACCTAAAGCATTTTGAAAAAGACATGCTTTTCAATTATATTTTTTACCTATCCATCTGTACTTTGGTACTGACTGATCTCGTGACATGATGTGCAATCATGCTGGGATCGTATGTTGCCTCAGAATACACCAGAAAGGTCGTATGCACCTTTTTCTCTATGCTTGGGAAGCAAAAGGAACTGCTATACCATTACAGCTTTAAATGTATTTGAATTTCCTTGAATGAATGAATGAATGATCTTTTTTTTTTTTTCAATTTCAATTTTTATGTAGACAAACAGCTGAAACACACATACCAGGAAGCTAAACAACGATGGAATTATGTCCAAGTGCGACAGAATGCTCACATGTTTTGGTGGCTTTACTACACAACAGCAAGCACCAACTACCAGTCCAAGCCTCTGGTATTGTGGCTACAGGTAATGTTAAATGAAATATATCGATCTTAGCTCATGTTACATATACTTATATAACCTATGTTTCAGATAAAATTGAATTTAGCTAATGCAGAAAATGAAAATTTTCTTTCTTTTCCAACTGGCCACTGATTGGATAAAGCAAAAATTAGTACAAGGAGACTATAGATGATGTACATGTAAATAACTGAGGAAGAATCGATCAGTATTATCCAAACCTCAAACAACTAGATTATTAATATATTAAAATTATTTTTAAAAAAGATGTATGATATATCTCTGATTTACAAGTATGAAGCTGGGGAAACAATCACTGTCATACACTGAGACCTGCAAATTAGTTGCCAAGAATATCCATGCTCTCTTTGAGAGGAATATTATATTCCGAAGTTCCCAACAAAACTTTGGAAAACAATACATTCAGGAAACTAATGAAGCAGGTCCATAGCCAGGAATTTTAAAAGGGGGGCTCTTTTTCTGAAAAAGTGAACTTTTTACCTTGAAACCTTCACATACCTAGATAAAATTTTACCCAGAGGGTACTGTTTCCTGGCCAAAAAGGGGGGTTCTTTTGAACCCCCCAGAACCCCCCTGACTACGGGCCTGTGAAGTAGTCTCCCATAGTGAAGTACATGCATAGTGAAGGGTGGATGCTACATGTATATGACATTGAAGGAGTAAAAACGACAAAAAATGTTTATTATATAGGTTACTCACTTAAAAAATTTCTTTGTTATATAGGGTTTATTTTATAAGCATTTTTAATGATGTGGCTTATATCATAAACATTCTTTGTCAAGTTTAGATTTGATTCATTCTCCTCCACATATCATCTGACACTTTTAATTCTTGCACTTCAGAGTACAGGCACTGCTTCATTATATAATTAGTTCCCTGAATGTATTACAATCCAACATTATTCTGTTGGGATTGTAGTATTCTAATACAAAATGTTCAGTTAACATTTTTATTTACAGAGATAAATTTTAACTTATTTGCTGGCCTCGGTTTATGATAGTAATTTCTTCCATGGCTTCATACACGTACACGTAGAACACGGGTATATTATCCATTATTTTGAAAAATATTTAATATAGTTTTGTAGTAAACAGGATTGTCAATCAATTGAATAATTAATGACGTGATTTGGCATGCTTGGGCATTCAATTGACCTGATTTTTTTTTTCATATTTTCAAGGGTGGACCTGGAGGTTCTTCAACAGGTTTTGGCAATTTTGGAGAAATAGGGCCTTTAGATGTCAATCAAAATCCCAGGCGTACAACTTGGGTAAATTTCAGATGTATTTCAATTTGTAAATTCAGACATGGAATTTCACACATAATGTTAAAATTATGCTAGAATGTTTGTGAGTATTTACATTTAGTCTTCTAATATGTAATGTTCAGTTAATGTTTTGAATTTACAGAATTTGAATTTCAAAAATTTCCTCATTTTATAGGATACGTAAAAATTGTTTTCATTTTTAAAATTTTGATATAGGATCTTCACTTTTTTATTGCAAAAGTTCACTAAACTACAATTTGAAAAGATATGATTTAAAATTAAATATACACTCAATCTCTCTCCCTTTCTCTCTCTTTCACTCACAAACACACACACACACACACACACACACAAAGAAATATCTATAATAAACAGTGAAATGGATGAGACAATAAAGTACAGAACAAATATAAACTTCAGGATATTAACTTTGTTTGTGTATGTTTAATATAAATTATATACTTAATTGTATTTCAAATCTTTGGTTAACCGTATCACTGTCACGTAACTTTAATTTGGCTTGCAGCTGTCCAAGGTGAGCCTGTTATTTATAGACAATCCTGTGGGAGCTGGCTTCAGTTATGTCACTGATGACTCGGCATACACTACCAACAATGACATGATTGCTGCAGATCTACTTACAGTGCTTATGGCCTTTTTGAAGGAATTACCAGACTTCAGGGTAGCTATCATTACCTGGTATCTACATGCACATGTGAAGCCTGGCCTGAAAACCAGTGTTACGCACAAGATTTGTGGTTGTCATAGTTTAGAGACTTTGGCCTGTTGCAACTGTAACAGTATAGACACCATTGCGCTTCACTAGCTGCTCAGTTTGATATGTAAAGAGGTTTATACTATAGCTAGATGTCCAACAAGAGGAATATTTATACTACAGTATGAAATGAATAATAAACCACATACACTACAGAAAAGGGAATGGAAGATAATGTCGAAACCATGCTTATGTTTAATTTTCAGGTGTTTGTTTATTTTTAGACCATACCCTTCTTTATCTTTTGTGAATCCTATGGAGGCAAAATGACAGCTGGCTTTAGTTTGGCTCTGCAGAAGGTAGTTTGGAATGCTTTACATATTATAGAATTTGAGAATAGTAGATTTTAAAGTTGGCACAACATAAACTACTGCGTAAGAGTCCATGTTGACATTTTTAAAGGATACTAAAACTGTTCTGTTACTACAGAAAGGCCATTTTTTGAGAACAGTTTGTTTTATTGGTTTCTTTACTTTTTTATTCTTTGTTCTCATATTATCATTTCAGGCCATTATAGCCAGGCAAATTGATTGCAATTTCAAGGGTTTTGCTCTGGGTGACTCCTGGATCTCACCCTGGGACTCCACATTTACATGGGGACCTTACTTGAAGGCTACGGTAAGGTAGTACAGATGCTTATGTAAAATAGGAAGAGTATTTTTAGAACTATAAACTTTTAGAAGTGGTGTTACCAGTGAAAGGTAAAATATTACCAGGAGACTGCAAATTATTCTTGTCCTTTTTCATTTTTTGAAGATTAATTAAAAATTTGTCTGGTGCAAGAGATTAACACAATCTATGTTATGATCTTAATGCGTTTTTGCACTTTCAGTCTCTTATTGATGAACATGGACTACAGCTTATTAATGGTAGTGTTGTGGTGGCCAGAAAAGCTTACGACAATGGGAAGTATGGGTTAGCGACTGATGAATGGGGGAAGACACAAGAAATATTGGAAAGTCTTACTGGTGGAGTGAACTTCTACAACATCCTACAGTGGAACAGCCAGGAAGATACCAAACACAGTTACAAGAAGTACAAAGAGCAATCTATATTTGGTAAATATAAAATTATGGTCTACCTGAGCCGATAGGATTTTAGAAGAGATCTGATAGAACAGATACTCTATGCTCTAGTGGATGAAAACAATTATACAGGTCTGTAGCCATCCTACGAGTAATAAGATATCTTTATCATGATTGTACACATCTAAAAAATTAATTTTGCAACCTTTGATATTCCATATTTTATCCCCTTCTTAATTTTAACTAGAAAAAATCTACAGATGTTTTACTTCCTTCTTTTAGAAAGGCTTGTCCATAGAAACTTGGCACATTTAAGCAGTGATTCCCTGGATCAGTTGATGAATGGACCAATTAGAAAAAAATTGGGGATCATCCCACGTAATGTTACTTGGGGAGGTTAGTAAAATTGAGCTGAATTATACTGAATCACAATTAGAATTGGGGAAAATGTTCCATTTATTATGAAATATGTAAATTCTGTGTATTTTTTATTGTGATGTTGCAGTTTTGGGTGTACTTTTTTATGTTGATTTAAAAAAAAAAGGTTTTGAAGAAAAAATAAATTTAATAATTCTACTAAACTGTCTCTATAAACATGAATTAAAAAATATGTTGTTCAGGATATTCAAAAGTTTTCTATTTATGTTCCTTCTCAGGTCAGTCTGATAAGGTGTTTGAGCACCTAAAAGAGGACTTCATGAAACCTGTAGTAAATGTTGGTGAGCATCAGGTTTGATTTTGAATATTTGTGTGCTGCTGAAAATTGACTAATTTTTTGTACATTGTTATCAAAACTTCTGGTCTGTAAAAAGGCAGGAAGATGTATTTGAAAGAACGTCCCTTTTGGCTGGAAAGGTCCACTCTGAGTCAAAATCTTATTCTGTGAGATTCCTCAAGTTGGGTCAAGCAAGGACATAAAAGGTCCACTTAAAAAAGGTATCCTCCCCTTAATAATGCTGGCTACAGGCTTTAACCTACAAAGGGAATTTGGATATTTTACCAAGTTTTTTTAAGAGACCAGATTTATAATTCTTATATTGACACAAAATATAGTTTTGTACAAATTTCTAGCATAGAAAGTGAACTTTTATTTTCTTTATATTCCAGTTGATGAGCTTCTTAGAATGTCAAATCTTTCAGTAAACATTTATACTGGGCAGTTGGACCTAATAGTTGACACTTTGGGTAAATATTGCATGCTTGTAAGGGCAGGTGTGCCAGGCAGTTTGATTTAGATAATGAAAGTACAGAAATTAAAAGAAACATGCCTTTGGTGCATTAAGAATACGAGTAACAAAGTCCACTTTCTCTCAGTTATGATGTGGTAATCAAATATGCTACAAATTCAACTTTTAGGTTTTTTCTTTTGCATGGCTGAAGCTAAATGAACATTACACACATTTCCACAGGAAGACAAGGTTTTACCAGCAAAGGATGTAAAGTCGCTGTGATGAAAACAGGGCATCTCCAAAGAAAACCCCCAGTAATTTTAAGGCAACTAATAAAAATGTCTTGCTTCATCTTTTTCAATACTTGATAAGTACCAAGTTCAGGAATAAGCTTTGAAATTAATTTCTTTATTTAGGCACTGAGGCATGGGTTCAAAAACTTACCTGGCCATACTTACATCAGTTCAATACAGCTAAAAGGAAACCTCTGCTGGATCCCTTGAAGAAAAATCCCATTGCATTTGTCAAGCAGTACAAGAATCTGGGTTTCTATTGGATTCTTGATGCTGGACACATGGTAAATTTAAGGTTTCCATTTTCTGGAGAAGGCATCAATATAACATTCATTGAAAGGTCACACTCATCTCAAATTCTTGTCTAATGTGCAAGATATTTACACAGGCTTGTAGTAATGTTAATTGTAAAGCGCATTTTAGGATTTCCCTTATTGTCATTAAGTTGTTTGGCTCACATGGCAAGTGCTGAAGAGACGGATGTAAGGCATCAATTTTTGCTAGCTTAATAATGGAAAAGGTTTCTTTTTCTACAGATTTTATAAGATTAAGTGTCCAAAAACCCAAGATGACCCTTTTCTTTCTTTTAATTCTTCAGGTACCTGCAGATGCAGGGGAGGCGGCACTGATGATGTTGGACATGGTGACATCATAAAACAATATTTTCCACATTCCTTTTTAAGATATCAGTGAGAAATGCCAGATGATAATGGAGGAAGCAAAATATGCTGTTAAGGAGACCTCTCTCCAGTCTGGACATTTTAGTGATTTGCATAAAGCAAAAATGGCAAAGAAATAATGGAGATAATTTCTTAAAGATACATAAACGAGAGAATCTGCACTCCAACATAGAGATATCAGTACCAGATTCTTTGCATAAGTAAAATCCACATGCCAAAAACAAAATCTCTTGGGCAGTAGAAAAAAGGCTTTTAACCTGCATGGTCTTCAAATTGTGGTAAATTTTTCCTCCAGTCCCTAAAGGACAGAAATTAATATCCGTTTTCGAAAAAGAATGTAACTAAAAATTTGTGGAATTTCTTTCACCTATATTATTTGAAACACTCTGGAGGTATTTAATTGAGTTTAGTGGCAATAGTTTGACATAAATACCAGCTTAATGTGCTTCTTTACTCATATCGCTTCCGCCTGCAGTTCAGCTTCACAGCATTCATGTTACTTTGTCGATAATAACATATCACATATTGATCTTGAGGAATATTTTTTACAATGCTAACAATTTGATTTAAACTAGTGAACTACTTGGCTGAGGAAAATTGTATTATGACTTTTCTTCTGAAAATTAGCAGCAGGGATGTCTAATTAAATTTTTTATTTGGACTATTTATTTTGTCAGCAATATTTACACTTTTATTATACTTGAATATGTCAAATTATATAATATAATGCTTGCCCACTTTATGGGTGACCAACATAAGCATAAGTAGGTACAAGTTCTGTAAAAGATCTTGCAAGAAAATTTTTTGATTTAACTTATTACACATCTTTCATATGTCAGAAGATAACACAATAAAATTTTTAAAATATATAATTTGAATAGACTTTATTACTCTTCATTGTTCTTTAAAATAAACCTTTCTATAAATGTGAGTAAATCAAATAAAGATTACATTCCTTGGAATGACATCTCTTCTTTTTGAAAATTAATCAATTCAGATGTTCCTCCAATTAACAGTTCATAGTTTATCATGGCCACAGTCAAACTGATTCAATATTTCTTGTCCGTCTTTAGTAATGACTTGCATGCGTTCGGGTAACTGTCCTTTGACATCTGATAATGCCTAAATATCTGACAACAACCAGATATGACCAATCAGTGCAGGGCAATGCCTTGTCTAAAAAAATGTCTTTATAGTTTATTTTCAGACAACTTTTTTGTAGTCTCCACTACACTGACTACATCCAGATACAAAACCCAAGTGCCATCTCATCATCTATCATTATTAAACATCCTCCATTTTTACAATTGACATATTTCTAAAACAATTAATCTTAAACATAGAAAGAGCTGTCTGACACTTTCCTAAATACTGCAATGTCATTCTACTTTCTAGCTACTGTATGTGAAAAAATATACCGAGTAATTAGAAATAGACATTCTACTCTTGACTAGAATAAAAACCACTCAACGCGTACCTCTTCTATTTTGTTTCTTACTGAGAATTTTTAAAAACTTTTAACAATATTTTTAATGACTCAAAAAAATTACAGCAACCAACTCAACTTTTAGTTATAACTGATATTGGTTATCAAAATCAACTTTATTACGATTACATGCAAATGCTTCCAGTTCTCTCAAAACATTTAACATATCAAGTAAGTATTTTTTAAAAATTGATTTGATTCACAACAGAATTAGCAATCATCATTACACAACAACTGAGAAGTATGATATGGACGGTAAAAGTGTGTGAAGCAGTTTAGCATTCAATGTTCCTTTCAGAATAATTCAAAATACTCCACCTTCATATTAACTTCTTATCTCCACGTACTGACTGAAATGATCCTTTGCTGGTGCAACTGAAATAAAACTGCATGAAAAATACAACTGCCAAGCAGTTGTTCTTGTTTGCAATTTCTTTCCCAAAGAAAGGCATATTTAAAAATGGAATTTTGAGGTGAGAAAATAAATGCCCTAGTGCTTGAACCTGTTGAAGGGGTTTTCAAGAAAACAGGAATGGAAAGAATTCCAGTAATCCCAAATTGGAGCATTTGCCTTGCCCTTCCCAAAAAACTCTTAGAGTGACATCAGTCACGAAATTGGTCCAAGCTTATCAGAGGTCATCAAACAATCCACTTCATATTGAAAAGTTTTTTAAAGAAAAATTGACAAGTTTCTGGAGAAGCCAGAAGACTAAAAATGTACCCTGTACCCCATCACCTCCCTTCCTTGAGTGACCTAACTCAGTAATTTCATTATGGAATTAAACCTATCTGTTAAAAGAAGCTGTTTGCACACACAGTAGGAAAACGTGGAATAAATATGTACTAATTTACAAATTAAAACGATGTCACCAACATATGTTGGGGGCCATTGTTAGCCCAACAGCAAGACTGTCTTGCTGTGACGGACTAAGGCACTTGCCTGTCACAGTGTCCCATGTGTCACAGCAGCAGATGCTCACCTCTCCCTCTCATCTTCAACACTGTACAACAAAGGAGAGAGAAGTGTGTTACTAGCAGTTCTAGAAGCTTGCACTGACTGCAAGCTCATGTCTATTTATGTTTCTTGTGTGAATTAGGATTAGCACAGAAAACTTACTGTCTTAGTGAATTTTGAAATAAGCAAGCAAAAATGTGTGTGAAGCGCCATAATTCTTTCTCTTTTTGTCACCAACATGTGTTGGGGGCTGATGCCCAACAACAGAATTAAATCTGTTGTGACTAAATATCGTAACGGTGCTTGATTCCAGGACATCAAAAGGGATAAAAATCCATCACCAACCAAAAAGGTTGGGGACCTTGTGGCCCAACAACATTTCTGTTGTGACTTCAAAACTTGCCTCTCGTCTCTGCTTCTCCTGTGTTTTCAAAGGATTAAACGTTAGATTTGCTGATTGCCTTTATGAGAACTTTTATGTTTTTGTCGATTTAGATTAAAAAAACTTGCCTCCAGTTTCTGCTGCTGCCCAGCAATAATTGTGGAGCATATCAACATCACTATTTAAATAGTCATTTTGCACTAAAATGTCGCCAACATAGTTGGGGGCCTAAGCCCAACAACAAGCACCTCCTGATACTTGTTGTGACACATAAGTACGAATCTCACAGCAAAGATATCCATGGCACAGTACCTTGTTATGGAACTGGCAGTTTTTCACCATGTTAATTGTAAGCAAGATTGATTGCTATTTCAAACTACATGTTTATGTATATTACTAAGAACATGCGTTATCATACAAACCTTATAACTGGACAAAAACAAAAACCCTCTTTCTACAAATTTTATTAAGATATAACTTATGTTAAAATATAGTAACCAGATTACATTCCCTTTATTAAGTTTTGCTTTGGAAAATAAGCTCAAAAATGACAATGTTTGAACAACTGCGCACAGATTTCATATAATTTCAGATAACTTTCTCATAATTACAATATATACAAGATTTCATTTTGGTGTTACAAAGGAAAGTAATACAACTTTAATCACTTATTTGATACAGTCACATTAAGTGACTCCAGATGCATGTCTTTTAGTGAAGTATTTTTTGACATAATATTCTTTCTCTACATTCAAAGTATACAAGATCAACCAACTTTTAACAAACCTTTTGCTGACGTTACTGCTGCACAGATGAGTGAAGATGAAAGGTTTCGGTTATCACATATAATCCAATATTACACAATGTCTTTTCTTAGTCCATTTCAATCACTTACCCCTGTCAGGCAGAGACAGTAGTGTCAGTCCAGCCAGCTACTTACCGCCGTAGCTCAGGTTGCAGCAGGCATGTGTGTACAAAAAACACAGCACAGTTACAAACTTTTAAAATCATAATGATAATAGCATATTGGAGACAAGAAATAACACTAAAGCAGTGGATGTAGAACATGCTAGTACAGGTAACTCAAAGTTCCCCAGTATCCCACTTAGCTCCATGCTGTCAATATCTCCCTTGTGCTCCCATCATTGGGGGACGCATCATGCCATACCCCATAGGCCCTGGGGGACCTGGAGGTCTAGACCCACCGTTGTTCATCTGGGACATAGGAGGCTGCATCTGACCACCTGGAACAAAAAGATTTGGGTAAAAATAACTGTCTACCCTCATTCTATTTATCTATCCCACAATATGATAAAGATTACCTTTCATGTCAATGGCTTTTTGATGTTGCTTGTTCTGTATGTAAATGGGATAACATAATTTGAACTTAATTGCTCTCTAGTCTTCTCATTTTTGGAGAAAAAAGATATGTGATCACTTTATCTGTTTTCTGTGGCATATAAGGGAATATGACAACAGTCCATATACACAGTATAACAGTTCACTGTTATATCTTGGGATACTTCAAACTGCATTTCACTTTGCTCTACCTTGTGGCATCCGTGGCATGTTCATCATGGGTGGTGCTGATATTGTAGTTTGAGGCGCCATTTGACGATTCTGATACCTTGGTAAGCTAGCTCGTTTTTCTTCCTAAAATACACAAGAAGTTCCAGTAATGAATCTTCACATTTACATTTATGTGTATTTTTAATGTAGCTTCTTTAGAAAAGATAACTGTACTGATATGCCCTTATCACATTTACATTTATGTGAATTTTTTAATGTAACTTTTTTAGCAAGGACTATACTGAAGTACACTTATCCACTGATGTAAAACAAAACCAGTAACTTCATTTTGCTGACACCATGATCTTGCAAAAGTTGGCCAACTTAAAAAAACTTCTATTTTATGTAGCCCGAGAGATTTTATTGGCCTAAAGGTGAATCAATTCAAACACTCAGCACTATCAGACAGGTATGTACTAATGGCAGTTCTGCAGCACATACAAAATAACACAACACCAATCTCAATAAGGAGGTGTCCTTCAATATCCTTTTTACACATGCACTTGCTGCAATGCTTGTTTCAATAAACATATATATATATATATATATTACACCTCACCAGAGATATATCCTCCTCAGGGTGGACCAACTTTGTTGTCATGCCTGAACTCGACTCTGGTTTCTTGACAGTGGGTGCTGCACTGATTGTGGCACTGGGTGCCGTGGGGGGTGCTGACAGGGTGGCAGAGCTGGAGTAAGCTGGAAACGTGGGCTTCACAGGTCCAGACTGCTGAGAGGAGGTCGGCATGTTTGACATCTTAGGCTTGAAATCGGGGCCAACAGGTGCTGACGGTCTAGGCTGTGACTGAAATTTTGTCATATGTAGCCATTTAATGCATGATCATAATCAGCTCTCTGACTGCTATCAAGAAATGGAATCTGACATTCTTTTATTCATTTAATGCAGTTGCGCAGATGAGTGAAGTTGAAAGTTTTGCATTATTACATATAACCCAATATTACAGGATGTCTTTGATTAGTCCATTTCAATCACTTACCCCTGTCAAGGAGAGACAGTAATAGTGTCAGTTCAGTCAGCTACTTAACACCTTAAGTATTTAGCATCATAGTCAAAATTAATTGCATGTAAACATATATAATGGGGAGTATTGTGCAGATACCCGAATTTTAAAATTTAGAAGATTTCAGGTAACTAAATATTATCAACCAACAAAATGAACCCATTTAAATCAGTGTTATCAATGTGAGAGAGACTATCTACACCACTTAGACAAGGACTTCTTTAGAACCGAAACCATTCCAATTTGTGTCATTGTGTCATCAGACATGCAGATTACAGAAATGCACACAATATGTCAAACACTAATTCATAAAACACACTGGCTGATAGTTTCCAGTTTAAGATTGCCTACATTTGAACTGACACTTGGAATTTGGATACTATGGTTACCCTTTGATTTACCTGTGTAACTGCTGCAGCAGCAGGAAACAATGGCTTGGAAGGCAAACTCTGTAAGGTTGATGTAGAAGTTGGGGGAGGTTGCTGGGGTCTCTGTTGTGGAGGCATGCCATGCATCGGAGGCATAGGTCCTCGAGGTCCACCCATCATGGGCCCCATAGGACCCATGGGAGGCATTGGAGGCATACCAGGTCCTCCCATAGGACCCATAAAACCTGGCATAAACCCAGGGCCCATTGGTCCCATGGGCGGCATCCCTGGTCCCATTGGCCCTCCCATAGGTCCCATGGGGGGCATGCCAGGGCCTGGCATACCTGGCATCATAGGGGGCATAGGTCCATTAGGGTTCATTTGATTATTACTGGTGGCATCTTGTGAATCTTCATCATCAGAACGTGCTCTCTTACTTGGAGGTTCGTCTGAAAGGCGATAAAATAACTTTAGGCAGTATCAAACAGTCAAGTTAACATATCTTTACATTTCTTAATTTGGTCAAAATAACTTTCTACTTAATTTTTACTTTGGTCAATTTGAAACATTTAAGATGATTATATATTTTCATGAACTAATCTTGCAAATTAGATCTTTAGAGATGATACCTGATTTCCCAGCTCTCTGCTTCTCATGTTCCTCTAAGTCTTGTGGAGGTATACCTTCCATACCATATATCTCTATGTCTATATTGCTTCGATGAGGTAGGGCATTAGGAACCTTGTCTACTTTTTCCTTATGTACCTAGAAGGCAAAAAGGAGAAATGCTGAATATTAAATAACTGCAGAGGTGAACATTTTAATTTCCTTGCATGACCAGCTTTAGGACAAGATACATGGTTCAAGATAGTATGCAACTTCTCAAAAACATGTTCAGATGTTCTACTTTGGTTAAGAATCCTATGGGTTGAAACAGCTGTGACTATTTTTCTCCAATTTGACATATTGTCAATGATTTCATGAAATATATTTGCTTGGCTGAAACTAAAACAGCACGACTTGTTTTAAAAAAGAAAAGGTTCCTACCTGCATACAGTGTATAGATAGCCCAGGGCCTGTATATAGCTTTTTGTGACATATATGACATTTGAAGTGCTTTGCTTTTTGGTGCTGTATCAGGATTTTCTCATCATCAAACTCCCTATTACAATACCTGAGATGGGTATTAAGGATCATAAACATGCACTGCAATATTCTATACACTACACTCCAGTGACAAGTCGACTGCAGCGCAGTCAACCTAGCTAGGTTACTCAGCTTGAGCTAGTCAATTATGGATTCTTTGTGAAATGGGGGCCAGGTACATTTGTAAATAACAGAAAGTTACTGATGGTTGAACAGATTGACTGCAATTAGTTGTATTATCAATAAAAAAACAACTTAATACATCCTGTAAATACTGTCATCAGTGTCCACATCTAAGTCTTCAAGTTAATTATTTCTTTTTAATGTGAAGTCACTTGTCCTATTATTTTTGATGTCCAGTTGTAGGCAGTAGTCCAATTGAGGATGAGGCAGCGAGTAAGAGTTATCAGATAAATATTACAATGATTAACAAGTAAAATATTTTGCTGGTATGGGCATTATCAAATGATCTCTTCAGAAAATATAAAGAGACGGGGGAGGTTTTAAACGTATAATAATTAAGCTTCACTCGTACTGTCGCAACAACAGGATGTAACTCCTTTTGAGACTGTGCGGAAGTGAATATTTATGACGTCGATCGGTGGTAAATTATAAGGCCACATACAAAACTCTGACCCAAAAGTACTCACCGTGACAAAAAGCAACCGTTCTGTTGGCTGCATTTCCCACACTTTCAATATATTTGTGTTATCATAAATGAAAACAATGTGCCTCGTCGCAACCAAGACAATGCCCGTACAAACTTTCAACCTTTATCAAGTTAATTGTGACTTTTCATAAAAGGATACCAACACCATGGCTTCGTCTGCTTCTTCTTCTTTCTTCCCATCGTTTGTATGTGGTTATATACGAAGTAAAATAGATATAAAATACGAAATTAAAACAGACAAATGACCACGCGAGGGGCACAAATTCCAAGATGGCGACTCTGCCGCTGGTTGAGACGACGCAATGCAGTGGCACATCCTGTCGTCACTTCTTGATTGCGTTTTTTTCTGTGGTGCGCTCACAGTGAGCAGTAGAGTTGGTAATTTTAAAACAGTCACACCCTACCACCCTTAAAATATAATAAACAGATTAATAATAATCATAGGTCTACTTATGATAATAACACGTAACAATAAATAAGTTAATCACCGTTAATGCACAAAATATGTTCATAAAACGTAACGTTACATATGTTACAATCAGCTTAATTGTTTCATTTTTAAAATAATTGAGGTTATATTCTTTTTCATTAATAATGAAAAAGAATATTACCTCAATTATTTTATTTCAACAGAATACTTTCACCAATAAATGTTGCATAAGGAAATAACATATATAATTTATGTTACACAGAGTCAAATTGTTTGTAGATAAAATAATTTGATTCCTAGCATTAATTTTACAGAATTAAAATTGTCTTCATTAAAAAATTCAGATGCTGATTTAGGGCAAAAATTGATTTTGAATAGTCCCTATACTTCTCAATGCCAATGATGTATTTTCTTTTTCTTTCTTTCTTTCTTTTTTTTCGCACTTAGAGATATCAAGGGGGTTTGCACACCTCGGGTATGAGATGAATTAACATTTTAACCTTATTCCCTAGAGATGGCATAAGAAGTCTATTTGCTATTGCTTATAAATATGGCACATTCTAGTAGGCTTAGCATAAAATTAATCAAGTAAAATTGTAACACCTTCACATTTACTTCAAATCATGTCTAAAATAGGGGGCTTTAAAAGAATAGGGTCAACCAGATGTTTTAGGCAGCTAAATGGAAAGCAATCAATGGCCACCCAGAGTTTCAATGAACATTGGATTGTAGAAACCATTAATGTCTCCTCGACTTAATATCTGCAAATGGTGGAGGAATGCTGAGCATAGAGGGAGGGGGGAGGGGTTCCAGTGTCCTCTCATAATAAAAGTGTTAGTGGTGGACTAGGCATGGCATTTTGTATACTATATAATAACTTCAACATTTGATAGAATTCACAAAAATGTTGATAGAATTTACACTCTTTATGAAAACACAAGTAATGATAAAAGAAAATGATATATTATCTTTTATTCAAAATATCAAATATAAACTACATATATGTATGGTTTTAAACTAGCCTCTACCAGGGCAACAGATAGATTTTTCACAAGATAGTCACAGATATATGTCTTTAGATAAATAGATGGTCATTTGGTTCTCTGTCACCCTGTAATGAAATCCCAAGGATGATTACATGGTTGTTAAATGTTTGCATAACTGCTCAGGCACTGCCACAACAGGCCCAAGCCAAGTCCCCTTGACAGCAATCAAAACAGTTAATTGCCCCAATTTTAATCACTTGCTCTTTTATGACAGATAAAAATAGCCCCTTCTGAATAGCTTGTTACTTCAGATTGAAGTTAACTGAGGAATATCCTGTAGTAGCTCCCTACAGAACGGTATAATGCCATCTGCCCATGCAGATTTAATTGCTTCCATCTGGCCAAAAGTTACAGGGTGACTTCTGGAAAATCTGCCTATAATATCTGCCTCTCTGGTAGAGGTTAGTTTTAAACTTTGAGGTGCAAAGGGAAGAAAAATTAAATACTATGTAGTACAGTACAGAAAAGTTTTAACTGGATGTATTTTATTAACACTTGAATACTCTAAGGCACAGTCAGAAATTATGTTCCAAAACCAAGCTGGACTGTTAGACGAGGGTCCCTTTGGGGGGAGTAGAAATTACAATTCCCAGGAAATAAGATCATCAATTCATAAATCACAGTAAATAATACTTAATTCATATTTCACTGATAATGTGTTTCAAAAATCCTGAAAATCATGGATCACTGGGTATAATGACTTTGTTTCACAAAGGTTGGAGAGTAAAAAGCTGCATGCAAGAGTCATGGGAATGGGGCGTTTCACAAATCATGCTAAAGAAAGTAGCTTTCATGGGTAATGAAAATACCCAATGGGACCCTCTTAGATATGCAAAGATCGACTTTGTCCTTTAAGCACCCATACATTTTAATGAATAAACCAGCAAGTTCAAGTAGCCCTAAAGTATCGATCTCATATCTTAGATACCAATATTTTTATGTACTCAGTAGATATTATTATAATGTTTCAATTACTTAAAGCACTCTTTTATAGAACATGCATTATCTAACTTTTACTTCCAAATTACATATGATTATTTTCATTAATTATAAGGTAAATTTGTTAAAGGAAACTGCATCTCCCACATCTTGATAAATTTAATTGCATTACCTGCTTTACATTAATATGCATAATTATGAACGTTTATTTGACCATGGTACAATATTTCATGAAAACGCAACTACTATGGCAATTGTTAATGGTACATTAAAACACCCCTGCACTAAATAAATAACCATCTTTCCCTATATAATGTTGTGTTATCAATAACCAAAAAAAGGCTATCAAAAGTTCTGACAAGTCAGATTTAAGGAATGTTTCTGAAACTTTACATATAAATTCTAAGAAACATAGATCTAATATTACTATATCAAAACTTAATAATGTTGTACATAAAATAATGCTTTGGCATAAAAATGAATCTATAATCTATCTTGTTATGTAATAAAGTACACAATCCAAAAGTATATAAGATAACGCACAAAAGGTTACCATTACATGTATACTGCATATATCTGCTAGTTTACAAGGAATTTGAAAAATGAATCTAACAACCAGTCAGTCAAAAATGCATAGATTTTTACTGAAATCTTCAGAAATTGGGCCACATGAATTAACCACAAGTGTTGATCTTTGCAAACATAGATGACTAGTTGAAAACACACTGCAAACAAGAGGGCAGTCTTTCTGCTCTTGTGCATTTAGTTTATGAACAGGTGTGAGGCCCAAGTAGATGAAATTTCCCTTCTGAATCAATGTAGTTATCAAGTTCATCTAAGTATCTAAAACTCCAGGCCATGGTACAAAGTTTTTGAAGAGCAATAGGGATGGAAGAGGTATGTTAGAATGGGGATCATCAGAGACAGCCATAAGTGAGACTTTCAGTGCTGTGTATTTGCATACAAGACTATATCGGTATCTGAGACTATATCCAAGCAATCCCTCTTGATTTTATGCCAAGTCAGGAGAGTTTGGGCTACCGCATATGATTCCCATTTGAAAAGCAAAAATTAAATTGTATGTCAATTACACCTTAAGACAATTTTTCATACATTTCTTCAATTTGTTTAGCAAAATGTTTGCGGAGTAGTGGCCTCTTGGCTTTGAATGTGGGTGTTAGCAGATCATTCTCCACTGAAAACAACTCAGGATAAAGGAAGATATCCTTCACCTGAAAAAAAATTCAAATCATAAATCAACAAAGTCTTCAGCAAAATGAACAAATACACGAACTTCTGTCATTCTGAGAAAATAATTGCACTAGTTATTTTACTTAACCCCCTCAACCAATGTTTAACAATATAATCCGGCATTTTGATGTCTGTACATCAAAGTGATGGTCATTTGTCATAATTGTAAGGAATCAAATTAGTTTTGATAAACTTCAAGTAATAAAAGTTCTATTTCATGAACAGTTACCGTTAACTTAAAGGACATTACCGTTAACTTAATATTGACATTAAAACATGAATTCCTTGCCAATTATGTGTAGTGTAGTATATCAAAATGGAGCAAAAGAAATTTGATAAAATGCCCCAGTTCAATATTATGAGCAGATAAAAATTGTGGGAGGAAATAAATACCTGTTCAAAGGAGTGAAGACCTGCCTTCTTTCCACATTCCAAAATGTCATTCAAAATGGCATCTTTCAGGACCTTAAAAACAATTATGTCAGTAATCATATAATGTCAAATTGCATTTTTATTTTAAAAAGTGTTACATTTGAATGCTAATAAATAATCTCTTTACAGGGAATAATAATACTGGTACTAGCTGTGTAGGATAGATAACATTAGTTTCATATGGAATACTTGACAGCCAATAATATTTAACTGTCCTTAAAGGAGGATGGGGCATAGAGAGAAGAGCACCCATACATCCATATATTCTTTTCTACACAATGGACTTCATGCATGAGCTTACAAACTTAAGCCTGCTGCACACCAAAAAGTCAGTTGAATTGCACTTTCATGAAGGAGAAAGCTCTGAAGTGTGGTGTGACTCATAAATGATTTTTACCCTTTGAAGTGCTGCTGACTATGCATTTCATATTGTTATTTATGCTCTTCTTGGAAAAAGTTTTCTCTTAGCACACATGGGAAAGCTTTCTCTATGCACTGCAAAAATATCATACATAACCCATGAAGTGCTTAAAAAGACAAAAATCAATCATCTGCACACAATGGCTTTCTCCTTAAAGCAATTGCCACATAAGAATATTTTAGTAAGCCAAAATTAAGCACCCATGTGCAACAGACTTTATCAATATTAACTTTTTCAATAAATGCTCACATCATTCTTGCACCATTCCTCCATTGTGGACCCTGTGATATTTTGTTTCTTGATCCAAGCAGGCAAGACCTCTGGATCTGGAACAGCTATGCCAACTATACAGGACTGGAAAAATATTGATTACTTTTACAAAATACATTTTACAGCAGAGCATATATTCAACAGTCTGGAAGGCTAATCATTCAACTTGAATCTTGCAAAGTAAATTCATATGGTTTTATATTTCACATCTGTACACAGTCACTGAAGAGGGCAGAGTAAAACCTCTAAATACTCACCTGAAGACTGTTTCCATCAACAAACATTTGTGCCACCAGAGGGCTGCGGACATAAATATTCTCAATCTTCTCTGGTGCAATGTATTCTCCCTGAGCCAGCTTAAAGATGTGTTTCTTTCTGTCTATGATCCTTAAAGCTCCATTCTAGAAAGAAAATATGTCAATCAAAAATTAAATTTACATTAAATGTGTTATTCTAAAAACAAGTCATTGAATGTATTCAATCAATGCTTATATAATAACTGAGAAATACTACATATATGTGAACATATATGGTAAAGTACACAGCTCTTTATACAGAAAAGTTAAATGTAACATTTGCATTTTCCATAATACTCTAATGTGATAAATATATGACACATAAAAAACATCCTACTAGTGTCCATTCCCCAATGTCCCCTGTATGTAACCAGCCATCTTCATCAATAGCTTCTTTGGTCTTTTCTGGCTCCTTGAAATATCCCATCATCAGGTTAGATCCCTTCACACATACCTGAAATATGAAGGGATTTTGTACAATATGAAAATAGTTTAATGATCAATTAAGAGAAAACACACATACTTAATCTAAAAAATTTGGTTTGACAGTGTAATTACCCTTCTTAAGTAGGAATGTTAATGTCTAACAGATTGTGCACAAATACAGAATCATAAGGAGGAGTCTTATATTTAAAGTATTTATCGTCAACAGGTAATCCTTAATATGTGGCAAATAAACTTGAATACCATGGAAATTGTCTGAAAACAATACTAAAATCTTTATCAGTTTAACAAATCCTTTTAAACATCTCAGACAATATAATACAATATGCAGTAACAGATTTACTATCATTTTATTATAAATAATTAACTAACATAATTGCTTAGATGCAGATAATGTTAAATGAACACTTAACAAAGCTAAATATTCAATATTGAGACTGTTAACATGCCTAAGAATTGAATCTGAAGACAACACACACACACACACACACACACACACAAAACAACTTACACGGATGTATCTGTACATATAGCCATCATCTTTATCTTTTGTCATACAGATAAAGATGATGGCTATATGTACAGATACATCTGTGTCTGTACATAAAAAACTATTTCAGCAAGCTTAATAAATGTATACTGTTATTAAGTCTACAAGTACCTCTCCTTTTCCATCTTTGGAAAAGTATCCCATATCTGGCACATCTATCAACTTGACAATGTTACAGGGAATTGGTGGCCCCACATTAATACCTGGAGATAGATGACCAGATGCTGACCATAATGCTCAACATTACAACTTTCTGCAGTTTTCAATTGAAAACTTTATGTGCTGTATTTTCAGAAATACAATAACAGTTTTAATTTACATCTCATAATTTACATTATTGATGATCAATACCTATATCTTCAGAAAAATGGCATATAGCCCTTATTATACAACTGTCCTTATCTGTAAAAACCACAAACAAACCAGAATTTTTTACAAAGAACTTTATAATACCACTTACCCAACTGATTTCAGCAATCTTTTGTAAGCTGCCATCTGTCTCACTCTCACACATCTCCAATTTACTCAGATTTCCATATGAGAGAGTACAAGTAGAATTCCATAACAATTATAATAAGAAAGAAGGAATAAATGTACTTGCCTAAAACTGGAGCTCTTGGAATAGTCACTGTAACTCCAGCTGTAGCTTCAGTCTGACCATAAGCCTCATATAACTGACAGGAAACATTAAAATAGAGGCAATACAAAGCAGAATACAATATATTCATTGCCGTGGAAATGGTTTTCAGTTTTAAGGGTACTCAGTATGGTTCAAGTAAAAATTATCACTTTCCATAATATAATAAAACCAATCCAAATGACATGTTTATTTCTCAAGTTTGCTAGGAGAGAAGTCAACAGGCACAAAAAATCAACTGCGATATATAATTAAAATATTACAGTGATAACGGCTAACTCCAAGGAAGTTACACAATGAACTCAAGCTGAACTCACTGGACATCCAAAAGCACATCGAGCAAAGTTGATAACATTCTGTGCAAGCGGAGCTGACCCAGTTACTACAAAACGGACATTACCACCCAGCAAATCTTGAACCTTTCTGAAAACTAGTGTATCCCATATGCTATCCTTTCTAATAATGCCCCTGAAATGTGAAAAAATAGATAAGGATTTGATAAGTATATAAACTGAGGACGAAAAATGTCATACAGGTAGTACTAAATATAAACCAGATTATGAAAATATATGTTCCAATTATTTTTCATTGATAACAATCATGATAACAAAGACAAAGAACAGTGACAGTTGATTATATGGTGGTGTCTGTTTGTTCCTTGCCATCAGCCATCACAGTTTTTATTTGAACCAGTAGCAGGTAAATGATCCTAGTCAATCATACAGTGCATTTAAAACAAATGATCCGTGAATTAACTGATCCACCAACTAAATATGTCCGGCTCCACTTAAAAGCAGTGCCCCTCATTTCCTGATGGTCTCCCCGTCTCTACACCTGCCATCCTTGCAGGGACCTAGCAATTCAACCTTGGAGCCAATATTCAATCCATTTAATATGGCACGTGTGGAGGCGGGGAGACCATCAGGGAATTAGCAGCATGGCTTTTAAGTGACTGGGCCATATATAATCTATTTAGTCGGAGTTCTGTTAATCTGGGGATCAACTTATTCTGAATGCACTAATATATTACATGTAATTGGTGCAACTTTCAACTTACAGAGATACGAAACAAATTTTTCTACCTTGGTGGGTTGAGATGTTGTTACCTGGTGCGATTGTTTTGGTACCTGATATTTACCTTTTTACTTCTGCGCTCTTACTTTCCAAAGCCTTAGACACCAAGTATTGTTTAATCCAGCTTTCTGATGCTCCAGCTAAAATCTGATAAAGGATCGAGAAGTCACTCTACTATAACTAGACCTAAAGTACAACAATCCACCCTTAATGTCTTATCACAGAAAATCTAATTGTGAAAGTTGAAATTTTGATCTTTGAAAACATAATCCTTCATCTATTTCTTGAGAAAAAATCCAAGGCCAACTTTGATTTCAGGCAAAACCTCAATGTTTAAGGATGGGCCCACTAGGCAAAGTATGGTTTGATTTGAGATATCTTAATATAATTTCGCAATTGATGCAGATTCTTAGATACTTAAGGATATTGTTACCCTTTATTTTCATCCAGGTACCGAAAATGAGTTTTTTTCTACATCTAATTATTCAATAATGCATCTATCTTTATGCTGATTTAAAACAATGAAAAAAACCCCTCAAAAATATAAAATATCAGCATTTACATTTTTTCATTGCAATGTAAAAGCATAGGCAATTCAAAGCTTTAAACGTCAATTTAACACTATTCTATTTTAAGGTGAGATAGCAATAGGTGTGGGACATAACTTCATTCCGAGATTTAATTACGAAAATTGAGAGTTGACCAGTAGTGTATAGGCTACAATCCCATGCTGTCATTTTGGTATAAATGTTTTTGTTATGGAGTTATACCCCTCTAATTACAGATTTTCATTAAACAAAGGTATTATTTTGCTTATCAATAAAATCTGAACTAAGACTTTCAAGAAAAATTGCTGGGAGGGTTTTGGCACACTAAATGGTTTCATTAAATAATAATAATAATAATAATAATAATTTATTGTCATATTTATACAAGTATAAAATGAAAATTGGTATGATCTGTTGATAAAATGTAATACAATGGGAATAATTAAAATACATTTTGTTCATTAAAAATATGTACTGCTAATGGATAAAAACTATTTTAGTGTGCGTGGAGGTTGCTTTTAATGACCGTAGTCGGCTCGATAACTTTTGCATAAGTAGGCTATTCCCTGGGTGACCAGGGTTACCCATGATTGACTTCAATTCCTTGAGCACCCATCTCGTATACAAACATTCAATTGATGGCAAGTCCCTACCTACAATGTGCCTGGCAGTTTTTACTACACGATTGAAGCGATTCTTGTCCTCTGCTGTAGCACTACCGTACCAGATGGTGAAAGATTGTGTTAGTACACTCTCAATCAGTGCCCGCTATAATTTTGCCAGCAGTTCTTGGTTAACATAGAATGACCTCAATCGCTGTAGAAAGTAAAGTCATTGCTGAGCTTTACAGACAATTTCATCTATGTTAAATCAGCATTAAAATGGTGGTCATGGGTGCTGAGGTAAAAGAAAAATTTGAGGAACCGATTTTTCAGTTTTTACCCCCAAATCACAATTATGATGTCGCCTGTAAGATTACATATGTGTAAATGTTTAGTCACCAAAGACTGAAGATTTATTTATTACCCAAAAGAATGTATGTAAGGCAGTAAATAAGGAGTTTTGGGTGAAGGGTGACAATATCCTTAAGGCTGCTTTTCTGCTCACTAAATAAGATTCATAGACACAAAATTTACCTTTTTTTTGATAGCAAAATCCAATATTACTCATAAATTTTTTTGTTTTGTTTTTTGTGTAAAGGTAAAAATTACTAGTAAGATATACCTTGTCATACAGCCTGTTCAGCAAACGAGGAACAACTGGAAATAATGTGGGTTGGAGAGCTTGCATGTCATCCATAAGCAACTTCACATCACCCTGGTAAAAACCTACCCGCACTCCTGATTGAAAAGATAGAGCCTAGAAGGGAGACCAGTTTTAATTAAGTTCTGATACTGATCTATTTTAAACAACTTGATTCTACATCAAGGTTATTTCTCTTTGCTTAACAAATTTTCCGGTCCTTTATTAACATAGGGAATTAAACTATACTTCAACAAAGGTAATATAATTTACCTGCATGTTTCTTTCAAACATGTGGGCCAGAGGAAGATAAGAAATATGACTATCTGCTGGACTGGCAACCAACTCAGCCTATATAATAAATATGAATACATTAATACATATTCAAACTTGACTTCAAAAGAAAAAAGGCAAAACATGCAAGTTTTAATTGAAATGGAGCTAGAAAAATGGAGAAAAGTGAAAAACAGTATTTTTTTATATTCAGACATTTAGCTGAGATGGGGGAGGGTGGACTTTTTTTAAAGAATGTGCTGGTCAGTTATATTTACAATATATTTACACCAATTAAACTCACCGCCTTACACACAGCTGCAACATTTGCAATAATATTTCCATGACTCAACATGACGCCTTTGGGGGTTCCTGAAAACATGAGATCTTAGAAATAAATATAAAGTATTTATTGCAGTGAAAATATTAGAGAAAGTAAAAGAGGGAAAGAGAATTTCATACTAAAAATTTTCGAAAACATCTCTGCCAAAGATCATAATTGCACACACTCACATGCACACACTTGCCATATGTTCATGCAATGCAAAATATATCAAACCTGTTGTGCCACTTGTGAAACAGATTGTTGCTAGATCAGATGGGCTTGGAGGCTACAAAATCATAAATGCAAATATGCAGTTTATATCTATTTTGTTATTAAATGTATACTGAACCAAAATATAAATGCATGAATCCAAATTTTGAATGAAAATATACCAACTTTCAAGAAATGTGCTCAAATTTATGTCTTATTATTTTTTTGTGATTGGATTGGTTTACTTTGTTTGAATCAACTGGTTCAGGTTCATTTGGTCATTCCCAGTGAGTATACACCCAGTTTGGGCATTTCCACCCGGTAGGGCACACTTGGTTTACTGACCTTTGTAAACTCAGACCATTGACCCCCCTCTGTGCTATTGATGCCATTGCTCTGGGATTATTGATTTCAAATTGACTGTAAAGCCCACAATTTTAAAGCTTAGTTGTTAAGGAATATATGCTGTTTTTGTTGATCATACATTATAGAAAATTACATAAGAATAAACCTTTTTTTTTCTTTATGCATTTCTATTTTGTTTCAGTATATATATTTAACATAATGATTGTGTATTTTTAGGAAGTTGCTTCTTTTACTGAATTAATTATTGACTCTCTCAAAACAACTTTCAACTGTAGTCAACTGCAGCATTAATAAGATCGCATTCACAACAAGTTGAGCCAGGCTTTACAAATCCTGGAACTAAATATGGCGGACATACATGAAAGAAAAACCGCCTTATCTTTTAATAGTCTCTCCGCCTCTCACATGCCTCCCCATACATCATCCCTGCGGGGTACAGTCATTAAATCTCGGCTCCGTTCACCATGCGGAAGCTACCTGAGAAATATTAAGTGCGCATGCTCATCAATTAAACTCGAGGTGAAGAAAGCATGGCGGCTGGAGGCGATCGAAGGAAAAAAGCTCTTCTGTTCTATTATCTTTCAAAACAGAGACGAAAAAGAAATTAATTGGCCCGTAGAGCAGCAATGAATCTGCTATCTATGGAGATAATGTCACCAGAGATATTCATGGAGAAAGGCCTACCCAGCTGATCAGCTGACCCAAGACCAATGAGCATGCGCACTTAATATTTCTCAGGTAGCTTCCGCATGGCAAACGGAGCCGAGATTTAATGACTGTACCCCGCAGGGACGACGTGTGGGGAGGCGTGTGAAAGCAGGAGAGACTATTAAAAGATTAGGCGGTTTTTCTTTCATGTACGTCCGCCATATTTAGTTCCATGATTTGTAAAGCCTGGCTCAACTCGTTGTGAATGCGATCTAAGTTAAGATGCTATTATTCTTACCACAGGATCTTGTAAATTATTTAGCCCAAGAACCTGAAAAAACACACAAATCATGTCAATTAGCAAAAATTAAGAGTGAATTGAAAAAATTCAGTATCTATTCATAATAAAATAACAGAACAATACACTTACTCAAAACAGAATTTATTGAGGATTATGCATCATTGACTCAAGACAGATTTTACATAGAAATCTGATTATTCATAAAATAAATTATACCTCTAGTTCTTTAAAAGCAATCAGCTCTATGCTGTATTTAGCTGCTTGTGCTGTCAAATCTTCTGTCACATCAGAAACATAGACAATGTGGCGTAATGTTGGTATTTGTTCAGCATGTTCCAGCAGAGAGGTCACTTTCTCCACTTTATCACATACAACAGTAGTCATCTCAGCTGGAATTAAAATGAGACAAAAATTAAAGAGACATCACATTGTGCATGAACAAATAGCACTGATTTAGATATTCACATGGTACAGTATGCAACCTGTGGTGTCAAATAACTCCGGACCCGTTATTCTAGAACAATTACAGTTAAGATCATATAGCCTAAAATCTAAAATGTAATTTTATATCACCTAATTTGATTATTTTTCTTATATGTTCTTCTTTATCAATCTGTCACATCAACATATACCAAGGCATAAATGCTGATCAACATGATGATAACAGGTATGACTGTGTTAGTTTAGGTGCCAAGGACACCTGTAAAAGTACATGGAAGCATTTTTGGACTATAACTCAAGTATCTTAATTGGGTGTAGATAGCGTTCGTTTCAGAGGAAAACTTTATAAAACAAGGCAGCAAAGCTGTCAAATGTACAGACAAAAACCAGAAAATAAAAAGCGCAGGNACAGACACATCTGTGTCTGTACATAAAAAGCCAAAATTGGTGTTGTTGTTGATAAAGGTCTGAGAAACAATCAAGTGTCATACATTTTTGACAACATGTTTAAAGTGGATGTTATTCAGTCTTGTTTACAAAGATTCAATAAAATTGAGTCATTATCAGAAAATTGGAATAGCCATCTGATAGTACTAATGCACAGCTCCTGTTACATGTAGATGTTGGTATTTTTACTGAAATAGGTACATGCAGTAGAGAGCATCCCCCAAAAAAGAACACTTTCACCCCTAAATCATCCCCAAATATGACATCATCAGAAAATTGTTAATTACTATACTTTTTCTGTAGGCAAATAATGTCCACAATATAATATGATAATATCAGTAGTTTTATATGAATTCATTTTAGCCTGGTTTTGGCTGACATGTTATATAACCTTAAAGTAAGCTTCATCAGTTTCCATAGACCTCATAAAGGTCAGATTGGTCCAGATGATTTAAGGACCAGTCTTTATTTACATTTCTTATTTTGTTGAATCCCAATGAAAAATTAATGTTAAACTATGACAATTTCTTACTTTGGTTAATGATAAAAATGCATGCCTCCATTCCAAGTGTATCGTACAGTGGAACAGTCACCATTGAGAACATGTTACATGCCTGCTCTGCAATCACCCACTGGAACATCAACAATAATATTGAATTACAGACAATTCAAACTTGATGCATTGCTGACACTTACGGCAATAAGACCAGCTCTTGTCCTTTAATGAAGACTAAAATGTTGAGATATCAATGAGCCAATGTTCCAAGATATGTCCCTGGCTATTGTCATGTTTTTGGTTGTTTTGCTGGGGACATCTTCATAAGCTAGCCAATCAAATTTCTTAAGCATTAATTGAAGTAATGTAATTTTCCAGTGTGCTGTTTAAAAACCGTGTCCATCATCAACAGTGGGGCATGTCAACGATGAAAACATTCAAGCTCTAAATAAGCAAGAGTTATATAATACCATTCAGTAAACTTTAGTTTGACATTAATTAATGTAATTGCAATGTTTCTTGCTCTGTAACACAAAAGTTGTCTACCTCTGGAATGTTCTGTGAGTATATTCCTAGAAAGCTTTCTGTGCATGGTTTCATTCCCTTGGTGATCAGTCCACACCCAAAGTTCTTTGCTCTCTCATATACTTCACCATAGCTCATCCACTCATAAGTCTTGTTGGGGCCAGTTCTGGTGCCAAGACAAGGTCCATTCTCTAGAAAATAAACAGATTGGGAAAAATATATATAAAAGGTTGTGGTCATAACAATCCCTTGAAGCGTCCCTTTTGGAGTGCCTGCATGATAGCATCCTGTTAGCTTTGCACATGAAGTGGGGGAAAATGCCTAGCTGTAACACCTAAAATTAAATAGTGCTACTTTCTCACACAACACAAATTAATAATAATAATAATAATAATAATAATAATAATAATAAATCTCTCAGAAAAGGATTTAAATTGGGCCTTCTTCCAATTTCCAGTCTAAGTTTGACCTACATATTCTCCCTCCAGTATGTAAGGCAAGATAAGTAGAAAATACCCATGCAAATATCAGATATAACATGTGGTGGTGGTAGTGGTAAAGTTAAGCTATTTAAAACTATATGGCAGCACTGGGTCGGGTTACATGGCAAAAATTTGACCAAAGAATGACAAGGCCTATTTCTTGATAAGCATCTTTAAATATGTATGTATGCATTGTCATTGACCTTCATACAGATATCAAAGTGCACTGCAAGGATAATTAAATATTATAAAGATCAGAATGCCACAGTGCTAGTTTTAAGGTTATAAAAGACAAAAGTTTTTAATGACAGGAGCAATTTTTCAAAGGGACTTTCATGATCACCTTTGATTTCCTTTATCCAGACCAAATTACTAACTAAAGGCAATTGTAAATCTAAATTCAACACATGAAAGAGAGAAAGAAAGATTATCTGAATAATTAGATAATTAGATGTATTTATAGTGAAATATAGACCTAATATGAAGAGTTGTTATTCCTTTAAAGGAATAATAACTCTTAGTACAAGATATATATTTCACAATAAAAAAAATTGTGAACAACTCACAGAAATACCGGTATAATATATTCTGTTGTACCAAAAAAACAGCAGTTACAGCTATTATTCTGATATCTGAGCTTGTCTTTAGACCATGTGACCTCCATTGATGGCTATATACTCTGTTATAGTCTCTTAAGAGATTATAACAAAAAAACAAACTTAAAAAAAAACAAAAAAAAAAACAGGGACTAACTTTGAATGTAAAAATGGATTCATTAACCATTGGTAAGTATGGGAAAATTGTTGTTTACTCCAGGAAAGTTCAGTGAATAGTTATTATCCCTCTAATTGAAAATCAGAATACATTTCAATTAGCATAAGAATGTTGTGGTTGCACAAATAGGAAATTGAGTCATTTCAAAATGTTACTAGTACCTTCAAAGGCAGTAAAACAGATTGCTTATAAAGTTTTGAACAAAATTAGTTAATTCCAAAAAGCAATGTTTTATTAGTGATGCATACAAAGTTTGCAAAAGCACAACAGTAAGACTTTTATAAAATCAAATGTTATTTCTATGCATGATTAAAAATGATAAATCTTGGAAGACCAAGATAAGAATAAGTATATGGTGTTTGAAAATTCAAATTATTTACCTTACTTTGAGACATTAAGTCAACACAAGTCACCAATGGTAAAAAGTGAAGAAAAATTAGAGCTATAGTATATAAATTCAGTGTAAAGTTCCTGAAAGTATATATAGTTTCAATAAGCCAAACATGAAAAAAATGGATTACCTGACACTTTCATTCCCCTCAAAAAGCCCTCATTTAGGGTCTTCGCATCTTCATACAAGTATTCTGTGTATTTCCCAGGCTCTGCCAAATAAGAACCACGGATTCCATCCTGAATCAAGAAGCTGAATAAATTATTAAGGGAAACAGATGTACTGTCAGATATGAAATGTTGATCTTTTTAGCTAAAATGTCATACTTATCAATAATTAAATTCTAAATTCTGACCTTAAAACTTACATTGTGGAAATTTGTCCATGCAAAGTTATTTATGGTAAGTACTGTACAGTTTAATGCTACTGGATGAGGGGTATGTATAATGGTCAGAATTCAATAATTTGGTATAAGGAGAGTGACATATAGATAAAAAAGAGACTGGCATTTACACTCACAGTGAATCTTTCAGGTGTCAGGCTACTATGTGGTCACAATATGCATGTATATATTGTATATTACAGAACAGGTCTTACCTCAAGCTGGACAGACTGATTAGTGGGAGAGAACTCAGTGCCCTCCTCTCCATCTACATGTACTCTATACTTCTGCTCTGAACTTTGAGATTGTTGTGCTCCCATTTTACCAAGAAACCACTTCCTAAATACTGCAGTGATGGAATGAAACCTACACAAGACCAACACAACTGCTGTCCCACAAGCCACAGCCCTCAGTTGACCTAAATTTTGATACCTCTGAAGGGCAGGTTTATTACACATGAGCAGTGAAGCATTTAAATTTGACCATTCATCTCAGCTTTAACATCAAACAGGTTGGAAGAGACATCAGCCTGGAATGTAGGACAGTATTACTGGAGAGAGTATATTTAGCCTGACAAAACATGTCACCAACAATTGCATAATACAAAGAGTAATGTGAGGCAAACATTCGGGTGGATGAGACAATAAACTTATAGACTTAAAGTATAAGTACAATTTGTTCTATCAATTTGGAAGCTATATGAGAATTTGATATGTTTGTTCATGGAGGAATTCAAAATGCCCTATGTGGTAAAGGCAATCTTGTTTGTTGCCGTAAAATGAGCATTCAAAATTGTATAATTGCATTGAAGCATACTTGTTTTTAGCTATGATCCGATAGGAAAATATATCTATAGTCGAAATTTGCTAAAATATGCACGATTTTTGGGATGATAATTAATTTTCTTACTCTCGTTGCAATATATGGCACTACACATGCATTTGTGACACACAAAAACGCACCCATAATGCCTTTCACTATTCCTTTATCAAAGTTGACATCAACACTTTTGTGAACTATATATACATATTCATTTTACCAGCTTATGTCTTTTCAAATATGGGGATGCTAATTAGTATTTTTTTACCCTCAATATCGGTTCTCGTTGCAATATGGCAGAACAAATGCATTCGTGACACACAAAAATGCGCGCGGGATGCTTTCAATATCCTTTTATCAAAGTTGACATCAACACTACTGTGAACTGTACGTATATATATGATCATTTAACCGGCTATTGTCTGCTCGAATTTGTGGATGCTAATTGATAATTTCTTTACTCTCAATATCAGCTCTCATTGGAAAATGACACCACACATGAATCGGCCGATATATTGCTTTAAAACCAGGTATACAGTATATCAGTTCAACATAGATCAATACAATCTTTGAAATGCTAACAAGTAAAGACAAACGCCAGAACCCGTTTTAATGAGGTAACAGGAAAAAGATCATGAAAACCCGAAACAAATTTCCACATGTTGACGCAAGCCTATGTGCTCAAAACTGCAAGATGGCAGCAATGCTGTATCATAGCAACCACGAGGGACCACGAGAAATTGCTTTATCCATGCAATAGAACAAAATAAATTCACTGAGGCATAGCGCGCCCTTCCTTGATAATAATTAAGCTGTTCAGGCTCCTGTGGAGCTATCAAAACAGCTTATCTGAGACAATGGGCGAATGTTTACCTGAATGCACATAGCTTCAATGGAAGATGCCGCATTTCACGTCCTTTCGTCATTATGCCCAAGAGTCTCTCAAGCAGTACATGAAAGTAGCATGTTCCATAAGGAAACTATAGTGAGTTACAGGGCCTACTGAGGAAGAATTTCAAAATTAACTTGGTTGTATTGCTTTGTGTTTATTCCATAATTTAAGTATGACTTACTGGATATTGATAATGTCTCAGTTTTCAATTGTATACACTGTCTCTTCATATTAAAGATAGAGTATAAAATCACCTCCACATCTGTTATTTTGAAATATACCCTGTGTCATGTTGTTCTTCATAATCAGAAATTATGTTACAAAGCTAGGACCAAACCAGAAATTATTGACTATTGATTGATCATTAATCTGGATCACCACCAAAAACTAATCATCTGTTCCTTGGCCCACTTCTGACAGTTCCTGAAAAATTGGTCCATAACTTTTTGAGTTTTGTTGATGACAGACAAACAGACAAACAGACAAACAAACAAACAAACAAACAGGGGTGAAAACATAACCTCCTTGGCGGAGGTAAATAGCATTGCAACTATCAGATGCAATTTTCTGCTGTCACCTAATGCGATATAGAGAATCTGATTCAACATTGGAGTTGCCTGAAACATAAACAATATTGAAATTATAATTTGACAGCTCTGCAACCCAATGTTGACCTACTGAATCCAACTTTGAAGATGTCAATATATATATGTTAATGGGTTGTTGTAAAAGATTGTTGTAATTGTAAAAGAATTTCCATATAAGTAATCAGGATTTAATTCTCTGTAACTGCCCATTTATAAGCTAAAAATCCTAATTTGTGAATTGAATAATTATTTTCTGCTTGTTGAAGCCCTCGATCTGCATGCATATGCAATTGCCCTATCTTGACCCTCCTGCTTCTGTTGTAGTACTGGTCCCAGACCAATTCTGCTGGCATCAACTGGCAATGCAAACGTTTTAGAGAAATCTGCAAATGCTAAGATGAGTGGTTTAGCATCTATTAGTTTTTAGTGGTCAGGCAACCAATTAAAATTCTGTTGAGACTTTCTAGACTTTTTTGACTTGATTTTTCAAATTCATGCAATGGGCGAGCTATTCTATTGAAATTTTCAATGAAAGCAGCATTATCTGACAAATCCTATGAAAGAGAGAGCATCTTGCACAAATGTTTGTCATGGCCATGAATTCACAACTTCAATCTTTGATGCATCTGTCTGAATGCCTGTTTTGGAAACAATGTGGCCATGATATTGAACCTAATGCTAAAATAGACAGCATTTATAAGGCTTGACTCCCAATCGTGCCAGCACATCTTTCAATTCGGTAACATTTTTCTGGTGAAAACAATGACATCATCTCAATAAATTAAACAATCCACTACACTTTCAAGCAGCCTTTGAAGTGTTAAGGAGCATTGCAATGTCCATAAGGCATGTGCAAACATTCATAAAAAAACTCATGGACCAACCGTAGATGCTGTTTTTGGTTAGTCAAATTCCTATATTTCTACTTGCCAATTTGCAGATTTCAGATCTTGCACACTGACCGAACCACAAAACTGCATGGAAGAGATCTAGTGTTTCATCAATTCTTGGGATATGAATCTTTGATTGTCTTAGAATTCGGCTTTCTAAGATTAATGCAGAAGCATAATGAGTCATCTTTTTTTCTTGAACATAGATGTGGCACAATTTCATCATAAAAAGTAAATAACAAAAAGATGTCAATATTTCTATTGTCAGCACTCAAATCATGCCTGCTATGTACAGTAAGTGCATTGGATAAATAAGTGTTGAACAATATTTTCATCTTAAATAAACATTCTTTATTCAACAGTCAAAAGTGGTAAAACATCCAAAGCCATGATCAAATTTAACTTTCAAGTTATACACTGCAATCCCAACCACCAAGTTTACACCAGGACTTAAACTGCATTGACAACTGTATTCTGGAAAAGTGAACCATGATTTAGAAATTTTATTTTTATAATTAATTCTTTGCATCACTGGAAAACTAGGCTACAATTGAAGGCATACAATGCACATTAGACCCTTCGATAGCAAAAAAAGTTATTTTTCAGGAAAACTCCACCACATCAGCTTACTACCCAACTTCCAAGATTTATCCTCTCCAAGACCAAGGAATTAATTTTCTTCGAAATTTCAATATTTTCCCCTCTTCACCAATGTACACCATATCCAAACCACTGACAAAATTATGATCTATGAAACTGCTTTTGAATTCTACATTTCTATTTTTACTGTTATGAGTGAAATTCACCAGTTATGAGAGTCACTCGAAATCAGAAACTTAGAATTCATAGTTTGGTTTATAGATCATTATTTTGTCAATGGTCTGGATATGGTACACCTTGGTGAGGAGGGGAAAAATACAAATTTCCTGGAAATAATTCTCTTTGCTATTTAAAGGTCTAACACTCATGGAATGTCCTTAATAACAGTAAAATTGTGAAAAATTTCAAAAATAAAATTCATTCACCTTCCCTACATTACCAAAACCCGTTTCACTGATAGACCCAATTTGCCAGATCCTATTTCTGGACACACAAATGATAAAATTTGTGTCCTACACAATTAACACAAATATTGAGTGAATGTTTCAGACAAAACATGCTTCAAAGGCACAGAAAATGCAGTGTTGTGTATAGGCCTACATAGATAACACATCAGACCAGATTATTTACCCCTTTTATTGAGTTATAGTTTTATAACCTAACAATGCCTCATGTGGATAGTACAGTCAAGATTATTTTTCAATAGATGGCAGAAAACTCTTTTGTTTGAGTATATACCTGTTGCTATGATGATTGCATACACCCTCCTAATATCAAATACTTATACCCCCAGTGCAGATTTAACCCAATATAATATCATTTCTGCCTATCTGAGGTATATTACAATTTTTGTCTTAAGAAGAGTGACTTTTAAGAACACAACATGGTTTAAGTAAAACTAAAGTGATTAGAGAATATGTAATTTTCTTTAAAAACCAAATCAACTGATTTTTAACCATATGAGTGTATAAATATTTGAGACATCTTTACCAGTGCAGAAAAGCTACTTGGTCAGTTTACTAGTTCCCCGTGACGTTTCTGTATGTTTATAAAAATAACTTGTTTGCATATGGAAAACACAAAGTCATATGTATTTTCAGTTTAATACATCAACTTTATCAATGTGCTTGATTAATGAATTTATCCATTGTGCAAAAAACAATCTTAAATGACTAGATTTAACTTAGGTTTTTGTACATATCTGCTATCTGTTGAGCAAAGTGCTTGCGAAGGAATGCACGCTTGGCTTTGAAGGTTGGGGTCAACATTCCATTCTCTAGTGAAAACAGCTCAGGGAACAAGTAGATATCCTTGACCTGTGACAGAAAAAGTTAAATGAAACAATTTTCGATACAATTTAGTTTCACAGGTTTCTGTAAATACAATCTTCAATTTCAACATGTTAGACATTATTTTTGAACATAAAAAAATTAATCAAGACAAAAAATTTGTTAACACTCCAATAATGCTAAAAATGGTATAAATTGGTCACTTTTACCTGTTCAAATGATTTCAGTCCCGAGTCTTTTCCACATTGCTGAATGTCTTTCAAAATGGCTTCTTTCAAGGTCTGTAGAAAAATCAAGGTTGTATTCAAATATTTTCTCATAATTGCAAACCTAATTGTGAAAATTTTAAAAGATTCCTTCAAATACTGGTATATTTACCCTTTATTTGAGCATGAGAGTTAGAACTTTTTATTCACCTTATTACTGCACCATTCAGTCATTGTGCTCCCTGGGATACCCTGCTCCTTGGTCCAAGTTTCTAATACTTCCACATCTGGGACAGCTATCCCAACCAAACAAGACTGAAATGTAAATCACAAGACCAATCATTACAGTCTTAAATATTCACTGTTGTGGATTCTGAGAGAGCCAGTAGTCAGTATACATGAAATTTTGTTCAAATAAATGTTTAACAAGCCAGCTGAAGCTGACTTATGTATAGACAACCTGCATTAATTCAAATATTAAAATGATTAAATCTGAAAGGTTCTGTCAGTGCTTTAAAATGTTTCTATGAATTAACAAGTATAACATGGACAAAATTACAATTCATTATTATGTCCAAGGTATAACAGACCTGAAGACTGTTTCCATCAACAAACATTTGAGCCACCAGAGGGCTGCGGACATAAATATTCTCAATCTTCTCTGGTGCAATGTATTCTCCCTGAGCCAGCTTAAAGATGTGCTTTTTTCTGTCTATGATCTTTAATGACCAATTCTAAAATCAAGAGAGAAAAGTTTTTTGGCAATTTGTAATTTTACCTGGACAACTTCTCAGCATCAGCATATAGCAACCTGACAAATGGACTCAGCACAAGATGAATATTTCACCAGTTTCTGAACTGTATACAAAGTAAGATTTGTCAATAAACCACCAATAAAAGACATATTTATCCCTGCAAAATGATATAGGACTAACGGTGAAGGTCCACTCTAGACACAGGATAAAGGTTGGGATGATACTTTTTCTTGTTTTTCCTGATAGGTATACCAGGCAATAGACTTTTTTACATCTCTGACCTGTGTCCATTCCCCAATGTCCCCTGTATGTAGCCAGCCATCTTCATCTATAGCTTCTTTGGTTTTCTCTGGGTCTTTGAAATATCCCATCATCACATTTGCACCCCGGCAGCACACCTGTGACATATAGAAATATGGGTGATAAAATCTTAAAAGATTAATTTTATAATAGTCATTAAAAATGCAACAAATATGTTTTTCCTTTCAGTAAGAAAAAATGATAAACCCAAACACACAAATCCCACATTATAATACCCACTGTCATGATTTCACATCACAGTCATGATCTACATAGTCAATTTCTTATAAATTTCTTTTTCAAAAATTAGAATGAATGATACCTTACAATATAACTATCATGTTTAAATTGACTGTTTAAGCTACTTGCCTCTCCCTTTCCATCTCTGGCATAATACTCCATTTCTGGAACATCTACAAGCTTGATATCGTTACATGGTATAGGAGGACCCACCTGGCCTGGAGACAAGGGCAATAAGAGTGAAAAACTAATAGTGAATTCTAAATTTTTAATATGCTGGATTAAAATGATAAAACAACAACTATAATAATAATAATAATAATAATAATAATAATAATAATAATAATAATAATAATAATAATCGTGAAATGATGCACCAGGTTCAGTTTTTGTGATTCAGAGCAGTGCTTTTGTAATCTTTAAGTTGCAAGCACTTAATACTTGTAATCCTAAAACTAAATAATATAAAAACATAGAGCAGATTTCATATAGAGATGAACCCTGTTTCATATTTCCTATTTCAATTAAATGATACTTATAGGAAGTTTTAAAATCAATACACCTAAATTGTATAAATTAACACCAAAGATATTTTATTATGCCCATCAGTCTTAAATTATTATACCTCCTACAAAATCTCCAGGTAGTGTGCAGGACATCCCAGCAGAAGACTCTGTCTGGCCATAGCCTTCAATTACCTAGAATGAAATTACATTGTTAAACCTTTTGTGTTCTAATGTTTCTCTGCCCCAAAAAAATGACAACAAAGAAATGCATACTATGAATCATCAGACTGTCTGACCATAGCCTTCCATTACCTAGAATAAAATAACATCATTGACCTTAAGGATTATAATGTTTCTTCATCCTAGTACATGATAAAAAACAACGGATACTCTCAATCTTTTTCATCCACAAATTACAGGTATGTCCTTTAGAGAGCAGTTAGTTAATTTGCTCATTTTTAAAAAATAATATCATGTTCATGGACAAGTTCAGTACAATATAATACTCATCTATAGAGGGGCTACAATGTAATTAGAATCATTTTAATGCAAAAAAATAAATACATAGATAATAATAATATTGTTTTCATATTTCTTCTGTACATCTGCATTCAAAACACCACACTTACTGGGCATCCAAATGCACATCTAGAAAAGGCCAGCACATTGTCTGCCAGAGGTGCTGAGCCAGTGATGACTACCCTGACTTGTCCTCCCATCAGATTCTGAATCTTTCTGAACACAAGTATATCCCACCAGCTGTTCTTCCTAATAATTCCCCTAAAATGACAAAATATGGAGAAGTATAAGGAGAAGTATATACTGACTCGGTATAAGTCAAACATGATACAAGTCAGTATATCTAAGTACTAAATAAATATCCATTGACAGTCAGTTGGTTTCAGTATCACATTGCTACCAAAACTAATGTTTTTATTTCTTTGCAGTTTGGACCAAACACTCTGCTTACCTTTTCAGTTCTGCAGTTTTGCTTCTTATTGCTAAGTTCAAAAGTGTCCGCTTGATTCTACTAGTGCTGGCTCCTGCCATCACCTAAAAAAAAAGTCCTCCGTCTTAATGTGGTATTTCACACTAAAAAACAATCAAACTGACTTTATAATATTATGCATGTCATATCAGAAACAACTTAGGTTGGGAATAGAAAATCATTTTAAGTATACTGAATATCTTGCTTTAGGCATTTTAAGTCCAGTTTTTAACAATATGATTGTTTGATATGATGTCAATGTATCTATTCATTGTCTAGGTTATGATGTGATGAGGCCTCACAATAAATGTTGAAACATGATATTCACCTTCACTTCTACAGAAGAGCATTCTTAAAACCTAGTACACAATTATACCAAGATAGAGAGCACAGCTGTTTTGTTCTTGGTGAAACCACATTCAATGGCATAATATCCAGCACTGCCTTAAGTTGGTTTTTCATTTCACTTAATTATCCAGGCCCTATGCTTTAATTAAATGGACAACTGTGCCCAGATTTCTACTAACCCTGTCATACAATCTATTGAGTAACCTTGGTACTACAGGAAAGAATGTGGGTTTTAGTTCCTGCATGTCATCCATGAGTTGCTTCACGTCTCCTTGGAAGAAACCAACCCTTGCACCCAGTTGGAAGGCCAGTGCCTGGGGTGGAAATCAACACAAATTTTGATTTATTTAAGAATTACTTAATCTATGATGCAGAATTCCCTCATCTTCAAACAAGAAAAATAAACAATAAGATACTACCAATATTATACATACAAAGAAAGCTCTCAAAGGTGCTTTTGTAGAGCCATGCACCATTATGACACTACATTATGATCTCTATTTAACACAATCATATCTGAACCCTGTTGAAAGCTTAAATGTTGTGAATAAATCTATAATTGCAAAGTAATAAATTGTTCTGGATATATAAATTTTTCTTTAAAATAATATCCACAAACCTGCACACCCCTCTCAAACATGTGTGCTAGTGGAAGGTAAGATATGTGAATATCACTGGGGCCACCATTTATGTCAACCTGGAATGGACAATACACATTTATTCAATTCACAGTATATAGGTAGTTCTCAAAACTTGAAAGTGTGGCAGTGTGTTAGGTGAGCAAAGGGAATATCAAAACATTGTAACTACAAATTAGAGAGCTAGGAATCAAGTTGTCTCTCAAATAATTTTAACCATTTCACATTCTATATACAGTTCCATAACAACGGAAAATATGTTATTTGTGAGGACATTGGAGATGATGTAATGTAAGATAACTTACCGTTTTCAGCACAGCTGCAACATTGGACATCAAGTTCTCATGACTAAGCATGACCCCCTTTGGGTTGCCTGGAAAAAGTATAACTGAATTTGTAACACTGACTGCTATGGATGTCATAACATGAAAATTTATATTGCCAGTAATACAAAATCTACAGATACACCTGCATCACCAATTCACAGACACAAAGAATACCCACAATATAATTTGCAAAAGCAATTAAGATTCTAACAAAGAAACATAAGTATTCATTTCACTCACAGTTCCCCCTGATCTGTGAGTTCAATATTTACCTGTGGTTCCACTGGTATAACAGATTGTGGCAAGGTCTGCTGGCCTGGGGGGCTAAAATGAAAACATTGAATTTCTCTTAAATCTTTGCAGTAACTGAATTTTTCACTACAAAACATTTTAAGACATTTCATTTTACAAACAGTTTTACATTAAAGGCTCACCCTTGGTCTTTTCCAATTAAAAGATAATGTAATTTACATAAATGCATAAGTTTTAAAAGCATAAAACAAAAGGCAGAAAGCCAGAAAACTTAACTTACAAATGAAATATACAAATAAAATACATCTTACCACTTCTTCTTGTTTATTGTTAGAACCTAGGGTCTGTAAAATAAAGGAAGGGTCAAGTTTAAAAATAGATTAAGAATTTGATTTAAAAACAGGAGTTATTTGATTTAAAAACAGGAGTTATTATACACTGAAACCCTCACAGCATTTGTATTTCTTTTTTCTGTCAGTCCTTATATCTTAATTTTTATCTTTAGTATGCTCAGTTTTTTATCCCATTAAAGTTTGCGAAAATAGAAAGTCCTAGGCAAAAGTAATCTTCAAATCATTTGAGGAAAAAAGTAAGATACTTTACCTGCACACTAGGATTTTTTTTCATTTTACCAATGGAATTTTTAATGTATGCATCTCACACAAAACTAACCTTTTAATTATCTGAAGGAGAAAATGAAATACAATACCTCCACACTTGTAAATGAAACCAATTCTATATTGCTTTTAGCAGCACTGTCCTTAATTTCCTGTGAAATGTCACTGAAGTTGACACAGACAATACACTTCAGAGAAGGCGTGTTTCCAATCTGATCCAGAAGTGCTTTGGTTCTCTCAGAGTTGTCACACACAACTGTGGGCATCTGAGCTAGAACAAACAAACCAAAATACAGGTACACACTCTGGCCACTAACAGATATTGCCAACTTGTAATGGTGGCCTGTTTCTCAAACCGTAACTTAACATTGTTCAAAACTTTATCCCTGTTTCAAATTTAGTAAACAGCATCAAAAAGGCAATCATTCCTTGCCAAAAACAAGAAGTTTTGGAGGGCCAACAAACTGGTTAAACAAAATTTGATTATGGATTTTCAACACTTAATATTTGTGACAGAGTACATATATGTATGTCACAGAAGTAACATCAACCCTACACTGATTATGGATAATAACAAGAAGGTATTAGAAAGGGACTAGCAGATGCATGCTTACACTAAAATGGACAGGGGTTTTGCATAGCTGGGAATTTATATCTGTACATTGTATTTAGGATACAAAAATGTTGGTATAAAATATTTGACAGAGCCTTACTTTGATTGATTATAAATGTGCATGCTTCTGGTCCAAGTGTATCATACAGTGGGACAACCACCATTGAGAACATGTTACATGCCTGCTCTGCTATCACCCACTGTAATCCAAAATAAAAAAAAACATTGCTTACAACACCAAACTAATGGAAATACTCATCGTATAAATTCTATTAATATATGATTACTTTCTCTGAGACTATCAGAGGTTGAGGCCTCTTTCTACATGAGCACTTACTGCCAACAGATATTTCCTGACAAGTTAATTTATTTTCATTTATTTTTGTGTAAACTTTTAGAATGACAGAAAAGAATGATTTAAAGGCTGAAAGTTTTTTTTACTGAAGACCCCAAATCTGACTAACCAATATAATATAATGTAATATAATATAATATACGAATACAAATGATGGTGCATGCATCAGAGTGGTTATGTGGTACCCAATCCAGCTACATTAGCTGGTAGTATAATGATATATTGGCAAGGAGATTAACAAGAAAAATCCAGAAGCAAAATAAAACAAGACCACATGGTATCTTATCTTAAATTTAATATGTTAACATTGGTATTTAATATGAAGAAATACATAGAGATAGAGGATGATAATTTTCTCTTATCAGACAATACATCCACATATCTCTAACATCATTGTAATAACTTCAAATGGTGCATTATCTGCAATGGGTCCTACTTGTTTTGAAGTGTTTATTGTTATCAGTGATTGTGTACACCGGAATACACTGATTGGATAAAATTTCTAGTAAGTGATATATGTACCAACACAGAAGTGTTTTGTTTTGATCAAACTCATAAATGGATTAGGCATTTGCAAACTCAAGACTAGATATATATAATATGTGAGCACAAATGTCCAAATTAACAACTTGAGCCACAAATAAAGAATCCCAACATAAAATTAGCAGCCACTAGTACTGCAGTAGGACCCACAAACTGTAAATCTGCTTATCTACCCGTTCGGTAGATTATTCAATTATTCTTTATGAGATCTGAAACTCACTTCAGGCATATTATGTGAGAATATTCCTAGAAAGCTATCTGTGCATGGTTTCATCCCCTTGGTGATCAGTCCACATCCAAAGTTCTTTGCTCTCTCGTATACTTCACCATAACTCATCCACTCATAAGTCTTGTTAGGGCCAGTCCTGGTGCCAAGACAAGGTCCATCCTCTGGAATACAAACAGACTAGAGATATACACAGATATACCATGCCTTTAACAAACTAACAATCATAAACATGTGGATGCCCAGGCCCGTAACCAGCAATTTCAAAAGGGGGGTTCTTTTTCTGAAAAAGTGGACCTTTTGCCATGAAACTTTCATTTACCTAGATAAAATTTTAACCAGAAGGGACCTTTTCCCAGCAAAAGGGGGGTTCTTTAGAACCCCCCGAACCCCCCTGGCTACTGATGCCCATCCAGTCATATGCACAGGTATCCATTCACTCATCCATACAATGAAATCCATAAACAAATACACATTTAAGCATACCAACACATGCAGTTCCAAAGCCAGTATCTCTTTAAATCTTCCCCTCCCCTAAGGTATAAAATACCAGAAGCACCTTGACTGACAGGTATGGGACCATATATCAATGTATATGACACATATTACATTTGATCTAGTTGTACGTGTGCAAATGTTTACTGTGACTTTGTTTACTTACCTGATACTCTCATCCCTCTTTTAAATCCTTCGTGAAGAGTTTTTGCATCTTCAAAGAAATAATATATATACTTCCCATTTTCTGCTAGTGGGGAGCCCCTGACACCATCCTATATGGAAAAGGAAATTAACAATTGCATGCAGTTTGCAGATATTTCATGAATTAATCCATTTAATAATCTTAGCTGAGCTTTGGAGGATTATTTGTCCAAGATTGACCTTTGTGGAAAAATAAGGATGCAAATCACTTGACTAAGTGGAATTCGTTATCCTAACAACAGTTACCACAGTAAATTATGAATTAACTGATATTCCTTTTAGTAGATAAATATTTAGTTTTCAACCAAAGACCCCATCAAAATTATCTTTATTACAAATACTGCTTAAATAGTAATTTTATTAATTTACAAAAATTACACCAAAAGCCTCACCATTAACAGCTCTTTTTCATGACTAAACAGATAAAAAAAGATTGCAACACTTAATTCATACAAAAGAGTTCTCAAATGCCTTAAACATACTATCATTTCTAAAAAAAATAAACAATAACCCTACAGTAATCACTACAAATCAGTTAATCCTAAAAACATACCTCTTTGGTTTCAACAGAGCCAAACTTTTCCATAACTCAGAAAATAAACCTGTTTGACAAAACGTTATACATTCATTTAATTTTGTCCATGAAGAATACGCACCCCAAAAATAAAATGGGTCACGTGTTAAATCATTTGACTTAAATTCCTGAGGCAGTATAGGTCACAACAACAACGATGACAACAAGGGCAGTTGACAGTGCCAATGAATGACTTGATAGAGCCAACCTGAGTGCAATTCACAGTGATAAATTAGATAAAATGAAATACATGCAGCTGAATACAATCCTTCATTTTACTAAAACTGCAATAAGTAACCAAGTATTAGATAAACAAAATAAAGCATGAAATGAACAATAAATTGATGGAATTTATCTGACTTGAACCACGGCTCAAGTAGAGAACATTTGGCCAAGCCATTTTTTTATCCCTGTAGCCTAACAAAACAACAAATAATGTGACAATTACATGGAACAGAGCATGGTACTGCCTTTTGTTTTCTGCTTTTTCGTGGTTTAGGTAAGATAAAGCACTCATTCATAAACACTTGTACTTTATCAATTACTTAAATATGATAACATCAACTACAGTAAGTGGGTTAGCCTGGGAGTTAATAATTACATTAACTCATCTAGGCTATACGCCTTTTCCCTTTCCTGAATGCACCAATCAAATTTGACCATAATATTTAACATTACTAACATTAACATTATATTATGACATTACAAAGCATTTGGCCCCCTTATTTTACATGGTGATCAGCAAAGCAAGTTGCAGGTGTTAAAAATGAAGATGCAGACCATTTTTGTTTTTTTCCTCCCTAGTTACATGTGTTGTAAGTAAATTTTGGTTAGTTTGGGGGAACGAGCTCTCCCTGTCTGGACTCACATTTACACTGATTAAGATAACACTCCATCTATAATGTCTATACAATTTCAATCTAATAAGTTTATATGGCAACCAAGGGTTAATATTGATTTTCAAAAATTAAAGGAATTCATAGAAAAAAGTTATAAGTACATGGGTGTCTTATTTTCTAAGGAAAACATAATTGGTTATAAAGACTTTACCTCTAAAGCTACTGACTGAACACTGAGGTCTGCCCAAGCAGGTACCAGTGATTTTGGTCTGGTTATGAGGTAATATGCTGTCAGTGCCACCACAGCTGTTGTAGAAATTCCTAACACCACCAGAGTGGCTTCATTTTTGTCACCATGTCCTAGAATCTCTTGGACGCGTTGAATTAATTCACCACGGATCTCAGGGAGAGAGGCAATCCACATGTTTGATTGATGACCTATTTGTCCAAGTCCTAGACATTCAAAAAAGACACAAAATTTCAGTGAAATCTGAAATATGACAATTAACTGTGGAAAGATGCCCTTTTTTAATTCAGCCATGTATTCATCTTATTAATCACATGATATTGTTTATTTAAACCTTTGGCTCCTAGCAAAATCAATTGTTTTGGTGATTTTCTTCTCTACATTATATTCAAGTTCTTAGAGTTCCTCTTGACATCAATTTTGCCCATAGACTGTTAGGCTATAATGTTCAGAATAGAAGTTATCCTACTAGAAGGATGAATTAACCAACTCATTGGGGATTCTCGTTAATGTAATCCAAGATCTAATATACTGTTTAATTAGATCTTAGATGTAATCTACTTAACAGTCTGGTAAGCATCCTAACAAACCAACATGAACAAAATCTTCAACCACAAAGCTATCCAGACTTTATCCAAGTATTTTAAGTTATGAGGGGCGTGATAGACACTGAGATAGATCAATCCTGCTAAAATGATAACCTCAATACTGAACACACACACACACACATATATATATATATATATATATATATATATATATATATATATATATATATATATATATATATATATATATATATATATTTGTTCAAGGTGAAACAAACAAATGGTCTGAGACTCCCCACAAATTTGCTCTGTAATTAATGAACTGCATGATTTTTGTGTACTAGTAGTAGTATAGGCATATAGGCAGGGGGAGTTCCAATTAAGGTTCATCAGGGGCATTCTTTTGGTTGACAAAGGTCAGCTCTAAGTCAAAATTTCATCTACAAAGTGGGTCCTATGCCATTTCTTAAAATGGATTACTAGTAATTAAGGAGGTTTAAAGGTCATTTTTAGAACAAGGCNATAGAAAAAAGTTATAAGTACACGGGTGTCTTATTTTCTAAGGAAAACATAATTGGTTATAAAGACTTTACCTCTAAAGCTACTGACTGAACACTGAGGTCTGCCCAAGCAGGTACCAGTGATTTTGGTCTGGTTATGAGGTAATATGCTGTCAGTGCCACCACAGCTGTTGTAGAAATTCCTAACACCACCAGAGTGGCTTCATTTTTGTCACCATGTCCTAGAATCTCTTGGACGCGTTGAATTAATTCACCACGGATCTCAGGGAGAGAGGCAATCCACATGTTTCGATTGATGACCTATTTGTCCAAGTCCTAGACATTCAAAAAAGACACAAAATTTCAGTGAAATCTGAAATATGACAATTAACTGTGGAAAGATGCCCTTTTTTAATTCAGACATGTATTCATCTTATTAATCACATGATATTGTTTATTTAAACATTTGGCTCCTAGCAAAATCAATTGTTTTGGTGATTTTCTTCTCTACATTATATTCAAGTTCTTAGAGTTCCTCTTGACATCAATTTTGCCCATAGACTGTTAGGCTATAATGTTCAGAATAGAAGTTATCCTTCTAGAAGGATGAATTAACCAAGTCATTGGGGATTCTCGTTAAAGTGCAGTCAATGTTATCTAAGATCTAATATACCGTTTGTTAGATCTTAGATGTAATCAACTTAACAGTCTAGCTGGTAAGCATCCTTGCAAACCAACATGAACAAAATCTTCAACCACAAAATTTTCCAGACTTTATCCAAGCATTTTAAGTTATGAGGGGGCGTGATAGACACTGAGATAGATCAATCCTGCTAAAATGATAACCTCAATACTGAACACACACACACATATATATATTTGTTCAAGGGGAAACAAACAAATGGTCTGAGACTCCCCACAAATTTGCTCTGTAATTAATGAACTGCATGATTTTTGTGTACTAGTATAGGCATATAGGCAGGGGGAGTTCCAATTAAGGTTCATCAAGGGCATTCTTTTGGTTGACAAAGGTCAGCTCTAAGTCAAAATTTTATCTACAAAGTAGGTCCTATGCCATTTCTTAAAATGGATTACTAGTAATTAAGGAGGTTTAAAGGTCATTTTTAGAAAAAGACCTCCAACCCCCTTGAAATGAATTAAGTTGGCTACTGGGCTGCATGTGATGTGGTTCACAAGTTCATAAATGAGCACAACCATAAATTTAAATTGGGCTGCCATGTGCATGGGCTGTGAAATTTACACGTTAATATACAAAACAGTGTTACAAGTTGGCTACAGAAGGATTGACAGTGTCATGATAAAAGTTATCAGGCTCTTCTTTTCTTTTAATTCACTTGACAATTGGCATGGTTCAATGCTCACTCCACGTACCACATATATATATATATATGCCACAAGTACTAGTCACATTTTGTAATTGGTCACACAGGATTTTGCATACATCTTCCAAAGCATCAAGAGTTCATTGTTAGCTTTATCAATTGATTAGCTGTTATCTCTCAAAAATACTTCGTGTTCCATTGACCCACCTTCAAATTCAGACAGTCAGTATAGCCAAAATTATGTCACCTGCAGGGCAGCAAACTTGCAACTGTGCAACTTGTAAACTCTTTGACCTATATTCTGCAGGACCAAAGTGCACAGACTTATCAAGTTTCTAGTTCAGTTGTTGCTGCAGTCATATGTTTGCTTATGATGTGAGTTGGTGAGGAGTTGCCCATTTATGTTGAAGACAACTCACCTTCAACTCTCATGGCAAAGATTTATTGTTGTAAGCTAGCCTAAGGACTCATGATTTAAGTTGAACAATAAATCAATAAAAGTAGTGATTCTAGTTACAGAAAAAGCATTTATTTTTGCAAAAATAAATTAAAGATTACAGTTATGCCTCAATCCGTTCAAAAATGTGAAAAGTTGTGATTTTCATCAAATGATACTTTATTTTTAAGTCAAAATTTTAATTCTTAAAATAATAAAACATTCCTGTTAAAAGGTAGCAACAAAACAGGCTACCTTAAAACTAAATTAAGTTTCATTCTATACAGCAAAAGCACGGTGACCATAAATGATACAAAAAAACTCTGATAATTCCAAAAAATTAGGTATCTGAAAAATTGATAAATTTCCCCATTGAACAGAATAAGTCATAACCACAAGTACCATAAAGCAGCGCTGTCAAAGTAATGGCCAAGCCCCAAAATGTGCAATGCAGGTCAGGTAAAAATGCACAAAATATATATTAATTGATTTTTGTCCCATATTTCATTGCTTTTTATCTTTTTGAAATATTATTTTATGTTCACTCTCAGCCTGTTGCACATCATGTATGAAGAGTTGCTACAAGTCTCCTTAACAAACCAACTTAATCTGACAAACGTACAGCAATGATGTACCTGCATTGTAACTAAAAAGGTTACAACCTCCAGCATGAGCACTGTGAGAAGTAATTCTGAAAAGTGGGAATATTTTAACACAGAGTATGTCTGTTTAGACCAAATACCTGGATATTAAGAATCGCATAAACCACCTCTTCAAAAATAAACTTCAAATGATAATCAAATAAAGTGTGTTGTAAGGAAAACACAAATTTCTGCCTTATCAGTGATTAAGCAAATTTGAAGGATAACAACATTCATTATCCAGATACTCTAACAGCACTGTAGTATATCTTTGAAAAAAGAGAAAGATTAGGACCATTTTCTACATTGTCCTCCTTTTGATTATCAAAGAGATTCATACAAATTCAAAAACAAAACAGAATTTTGATCACTAGATATTACTACAATAAGGTTGACAGACATGATAAAAATATCTATTGTCTTCATTTACCCCCTTGCTCTGGTTCCCATTCTGGCTTCATGGACAGATATACATGTAGCTAGGCTAGGAGATTTAAACATGTAGGGTTATTACCGTGTACATAAAAGTGTATTTTTGTATGTTGAAATGGCATGTACTGAAGTTTATGTCTTAACTCAGTCTGTGCCATACAATTTTCAGCTAACTGGGCAATCCAACACCTTTCCTATAAACTAATGATCAAAATCCAAATTCACTGGTCCAAATTAAAATTTCAATAAGGCTAGATATTTTGCATTAATATTAGTAATAAAAAAGACCTTGATTTTGTCAAATGTTTTTTTAATTGAGGATCTCAGGAAAAATTAAACCAAATTGAAAGCTCTTTTTAAAAGTTATAAAAACATATCTAATGGTCATGTCAGATCACTAAATTCACACATTCTGAAAATTCTACTGGTCCAAACAAATTTGTACTAGCCATGGCGTAGGCCCAGTGGTTAATGTCGCAACTGTTAACTGGTAAATATTCAGTCAAATGTTTTAATTCAAATTTAATAGTCTTTCCTGTACTTACACAACCCATTTTATCACCACTGGCAAGAGTACAGCACTAATTTCTTTATTAACCTAGTCTGCAAAAGCATTTCTAAGTAATACCAGTATCAAAATTGCATTCAAAGTCACTGATGTTGTAGAATTAATTCTGTAACTCTCCAAACAAGTTAAAAATCCCATTTTAAATGCTCTCTGAATTCAACCATGCATACACTATCAACCAACATACTTAAAGCAATAATAACTCTTCCTTTGAGATTCAAAAATCCGCATGAAATACATTGTAAACAACGCATGGAAATATATTCTATTGTATTTTACCACTAAAACGGCCGTTATTGTAGGAAAACTAAAATCTGTGCTTGTCAATAGGGCTTTCGATCCCTTTTTTCCGGTCAACAAGTGCATTCGTTGCTAATGACGTAATGGTGTCACGTGGATTCTCGCGTTCATTCGAGACCAAAATAACATGGCGGGAAACCCTCAGACGTAAGTTGCGAGTTTTTGTACAGTGCGTCGGATAACGAAAAGCCCAGAATGGCACACATTGTGGATATAAATGCATTTTTAACAAAAAGACGAATATATCTCATGAATCTTATATAGTGTTGTTGTTGTCTGCTTTTCCCGCGGTTTTAAGTAGGTCACCAGTGACTTTGCAATGTCAGAGAGAGCTCCGTCAGTTAAAATCTCTTAAGAGATTTTAACAAAAAAACGTACGTTTAGGAAAAAAACCCTGGATTAACTTTGAATGCAGGAATGGGGTCGTTGGCCATTGGTAAGTACGGGAAAATTGCCGTTTTTTCCAGGAAAATCCAATTTTTGGCCAAAACGAAGAGTTATTATGACTTTAACACACCAGTCCCTTTAAAGCGTGACAGATATTAAATAAGGTGAAAACATAGGCATACTATAAACGGCTCAATGTAACTTATTGGAACCATCATTATGCATCAATGCCTGATTCCATTTATGGGGACTATCAGACCACAGTTTCTTGGGCAGATATAATGGGAATTGGGGTCCGTCTTTTTGTTCTTACTGCATATTACCTACATTGAGGACATAATATGACAAAAGATGCCAGAATTAATCAAGATAGATTTCCATTTCCTTCATATTTATAATGGGGGAAAATTGGAATCCTTGATTTGCCCATAAAGCACATCTTCGTCTTGTTCCTCTCTTGTCCAACCAGGTTCCTGCTTTTGAATCTCAATGTGTCACCTGTACCATTGGTCTCTAGAGACAAATGTGTGACACATCAGAGGTCAAGCTTGTAGCTCGAGTCCTATTGGGGCGACCGTTCAAACACCACCTGCTTGATACATAAATGACAACATGATAGATGTCACTTGTCATCTGTCAACCAGGCTGCTCCTGTTTTTGGATGCTTAAGTTGGTTAAATTTGTTAGCAAACTGTTCACTTCATCTACTTCCTCTTTGGTAGAAGTCCGTTCTAATCTACTGCACAAGTCATCAAGTTCTTGAACTCGTTGTGTATCACTTCCTTTCAGACTCAAGTAGGTCTTCATCATATTCATCACCTACAAAATAGTTATTTTCCATATGCAGTGAAAGAAATTAATAAATGTAAATAAAACTAAATACTCCTACTTTAAAAAAAATTGTGTCAAGTCTTAACACTATTAGGTGCCAAACACCTCAAATTTACAACTTAAATAAGATAAAACAAAACTTTTTATCTGCGTTTTCATTAGATCAAGTAGTTTTTTAATTAAATCACTTCCAACTGACAAAAGCCCTTACCTCAAAGACCTCACACTTGAGTTGCTCGCTGCTGTAAGAAGTGGTCCTCTGCAGAAGACTCAGTCTGGATACAGCCAAGTGAAGAGGAGTCCTACCTGAGTTATCTAATGCTGCTACATCAGTGCCTTAAAAGGAAAGAATGTATGCATGTACATACTGTCCTGTAATAAACAAGACAAGAGGAGCATAACTGCTCTAATCTGCTGCCAACTCCTGACAAGACTATGACTATTCAACTAATAGTTTAAAACCAGTTCCCTTGAGCAGGGATGAGACTGCCATTTAGTGAAAAGGTTGGAAAACATGGCATGGGATCTAGGAGTCAATGATATTTTTGGTTCCCAAAAAGTCAGAAATCTGCAGATAGAAAAATCTCATCCCTGCTCCAGTTAATAAGGAATAGATTGAAATATATGGTAACTGAGCCTTCTACACAAATCACTAGACAGAACCATACGGAGGTTACAAAACAGTACATATATGTTACAGTTATACTGGTATATTAAGAAAATGGTCAAATTCAAGCTTGCTGTTTTAATATCAATGCCACCTACCTGCAGAAAGCAGGACAGTCACCATCTTGATGTTGTTTGTGCATGCAGCTAAAATACAATTTTAATGACAATGAGACTGACATATCATAAAAATGGAAAGGTCCATTCACATGAAAGATCACATTGGACATGTTGACAATATTGCTTATCAGTGTAGAGCTCAATTCTTTCTTTCAAATTAGATATATGAGTAACAGCATTGACCTCAAATCCATCTGACATTATCATGATGTATGTTTATATTATATTGAGGGGTGGATACAGCTGGCAGACCTTCCTTACCTAAATGCAGAGCAGTATTCCCAAGTACATCTCTTTGGTTTGGATCAGCACCATAATCTAACAACAAACTTGCTAAAAATACAAAAAGAGGTGAATTTCTTGAAAATATACCAACAGTGACATAAACTAATACTATTTCAAAGTTGACGCTATTATATGAAAAATGTTTAACTTAGGGCTCAGACAGGCAGGCAAAAACCATGGCAACTTTAGAACATCAACCAGCTACAGAACTTGTAAATTCTTTAGCTGTATTTGCCCAATTTTTTTAAATTGGACAATGAATAAAAATTGAAATGTCTACTTTCAGCGACTTAAATCTTATCAAATCCTGTCTGTTTCTTCATAAATAGACAATGCATTTTAGTCTTTACCAATACGTTCATTTCCTTTGCAGGCAGCAAAGTGCAGAGGACTTCTTTTCTTTTCATCTGAATTGCATGGGTCCACACCACCATCTAGAAGCTGAAATGCTAGAACAGTAAAGAGCACTTCAAACATCAAAGTATGGACACAAGATATCACGATATTCAAACTTCTACAATGCAAATGCTACAATAATATAAGAGTTTATGTTTGCTAATATTACAAAGAGAAAACTAGGCATGATTTCTAATTAATGCACATTTTAATCACAAACCCAGGGATTCAAATTTAATCAGTGAACAAATATATGTACAGGTGAACAAGTCTTATACAAAATTTATAAACACTTAAAAATCAGAGTGCAACATACAAATATTTAGGTTTACTACAACAGTGTACATTTCATACCTGCATAATAATCATTATCATTCACTGCATTTCGAAGCCTTCTCTCATCTAAAAAAAAAAATTGGTCAACCTAGTTATACTTTTCATTTATTATCTATACATATTTAAGTCTTAGTAAATAAGAGAAAAAATTTGGTACATCAAACAAGAAACTTATTGTTTAGCTTTTATTTCGAAAAAATATGTGTAGTCATTAAATGCCTGTGCAATAAACTACAAAATATTTAGATAAAACATCAATAACACAAAGAGCATTTTCAGACATGTCCCTACCTAATTTATTTTTTGCAACTGTCTGCCCTGAAGCAAATCGCTTCATCCTTGCTTTCCTGTGTGTGGCAGATACCCTGATCCTACCAACATGTTCTTTTTGAGAGCCATAGTCTGCGTCCATGGGGAGTAAACTCAACCACTGGAGACCTTAGGATAACCATTGGAACATGAAAACATGGCAAATGAACTAACAATTAAGGCAAGATTACAAATGAAAAAAGTTATGGACCAAATAATGAAACAAAATTCAGTCTAGTGTGGTAAGTATTTTGGTGTGATGTTTGGATGTGACAGTGTTTTAGATTAGGTTTTGGGTTTTCACATATTGTTGGAGTTCCTCACAAACCTGCTGGTGCATCTGGACTCCAACTGGTAAAGTCAAACTTAGGCTGTTCTTCAGAAAGGGCAGGTGAGACTGCTGCTGGCTGCTGAACCTGAGAAAAATATGACCATAATTAATTTATGAAACAAGTCTTTTTCTTTTCCATTTTTTTTCCGATGAAAATCTGAAAATCTATATTCATTCTCAGATATGAAGCTATCTGTGTATTATTATTTTTTAAAGTCTCTAGCAAAATGTACGTGTGGAACCTATCCAAAGCTCTTACCACATAATCTCCATCTGACATAGAATCGTCGGAAGAACTGGAAACACAACTTTCGTGTCCCGAGTCTCTTTCCTCCATGTTCATCATGTGAACACTCCAAAAAAGAAGCAAATGGCCCTTACATATTACTTTTTCAATGGATAAACAAACTAGCAGCAAATTTAAAGGGCGCGGCCATGATAAATCACGTGACCTGCTTACACCTTCTAAATAAATCACCGAGAAGTGCATAATTTAAAGAAAACGCAAATCAGATTGACTATGTGGATGTATGAACACCATTTATGTTGAAAAATACATTTTAAGCAGGCTCAAGCCCTATAATTAATTAAAGTGTTTAAGTTTAATAGGTCTTTTATTAATTACTAAGCGATCTAAAGTCTAGAGACATGTCATGTCAGGCCAGTAGTAGGTGTCATCTCGAGCCACGAAGTGTAACACCTTATTATTTTAGTAATAAAACTTGGTAAAATTCTTAGTAATAAAAGTTGGAATCTTTCATATTTTTCAAGCTATTATCTCTACAAGTATTATTCTCGCTAAATTGCAATTAACTAAAGCGGCCTAGATGTCTGGCACGCCTACTGAAGCTGTTAGGGGGTAATCAACTATCGTTAAGCAGCTTTGAACAGTAGGCGTGCCAGACACTTAAGCCGCTTAAGCTGGAAGCAATTTAGCAAGAAACCCCATGGAGATGGATCGACCCTGTTAGATCGATCTAGGTATGGGAACCCAGTCCAGGAGTCTTGATTGTGACGTCAATTCTACAGTGGCGGATTGGGGGTGGGGTGGGGTGTCAGGGGCTTATAAATGTTCCAACCCCCCTTCTAATCCTGGGGAAAAACCACACCTTTATTCCCTTCTTGATATTACATATTAGAATTTTGAAGAGCTGAATCATAGTCCTAAACTGCACCAAATGGCACCTTGTGCCCTCCAAAACACTGTACCCTACACCAAGGGAGCAAATTAGGGTCGACTTCACATCCCAGGCCTGTCATTCTTAAAAAAAAAAAAATGGACCCCCCCCCCCCCAAATAATCCTGGATCCTCCCCTGATACAAAATTTCTCGCTGAATAGAAAAGTCCATAGAATTAGCCAGAGAAATATCTGTGAATATCTAATGAAAATCAATCTGTGACCCTGGCAGAGGGTAGCAAAAGGACTTACCAGCATGTTGGTACTAGTATATCAAAGCGTCACAGGTTTTATTCAAGTGAAAACTGCCAGACACATTTTTTAAAAAGCGGCAGCTGTCTGCAAACATGATCGGTAGACGAAATTTACTATTATCATTTTTTTTTTCACTTATTTATCTTACTTCATTTATTTGTCCCTCTTTGGTTGGGACGGGGGGGGGGGCGCAGGATGTCAATTGAACAGTTTGAACATTACATTTTTGAACAGATTTTTGAACAGCGTTTTACCTGGGTTAACTTTTCCCAATTACGAATGTACCAAGCCAATGCCCAATACATTTTTTCCAATCGAAAAAAAAAGATTGCCTCAAAGTCGGGGAAGTTAACCAACTCAGCGTTCGTTAACCAACTCATTAATTTTGTCTGCTTTAATCTTTGCCTCCCCCCTTTCTCCCCATGTATGCTGGTGGTATGTACATGGTCTTGAGGGCACATTTGGGACCTATACTGCAAAATAAAACATAATCAGTTAAGCGCAATGAGCGTTTGCATTGGTAGTTCAAACAGTTTTCGACTTTTTAATGCACTAATGGCACAAACACACAGATAAAAAAAAAGAAAAACATTCCACGGGTCGAACAGAAAACAGTAGCTCGAACAAATGAATACGCTGAATTGCGCACGTTGTGCCCTATAATTTTCCGATCGCAAGTTTTAAGACAGATATAGCTCGCCAATGTTGTCTCCTCTGTTTCGCGTAAAGCTCGATCGCCGACTCGCACTTTATAATTATCTGCTACTTTGTCTGATCACACTGTGTTAGAGGCGCTTGTTGACTTTCCACAATCTGTATGCAAGCAACAATACACAACTGAATAGACTGTTAACTGGAATGAACCACGGATGAGATTTACCGCAGGTTTAGATTTAGACAAACAACATTTTCCGGAAAATTTATGAGAGTGTTTTTTTTAATGTAAACTGTGTATTTTGGTGTCTGAAATGAATTTCACAGACAGTCAGCATCGATGGAAATTTAGAAATTGAAGAAGCGTCCCAACGTCGACTATGAAACTCGACCTACTCATTTACAGAATGAGAAAAATATCGTAATATCTAAACTACAGAGCTTTAATTTTTATTTCTTTAGTGACAAGAATAACGACATGAAATTAAAGGAGTGTTCCATGCAGAAACTAAGTCCTACTACTTTAAAAGGTAAAAGAGACGGCTTGTTTAGGAAAAATATAGTATGTGTCATGTAAATTAAACACTATGTATTACTTATATCTAGGGCCCCATTTCCAGAGATCAGGTCGATCTACTTTAGATCGACCTAACTCCCTGGGGGTTCACGCTAAATAGCTGTCAGCCGGGCGGACACGAAAGTTAATTACCCCCTTACAGCTTGTAGTAGGCGGGACGGACATTAAAGCCGGATTATCTGACAGTAATCTAGTGAGACTCCCCGCGGGGATAGATCGATCTAAAAGCTCTGGGAATACAGCCTAGGACTCAGTATCCATTGAGTCCTGGCTTATATAGACCTATTTCGTTTAAAAATAACGAAAGCCAAGAACGCTTGCTAGGATACAGTCATAAAATAATAACGGTAGCTCGGCAATCTCTCGGTATTTCTACATTGAAGATAAAAGATAAGAGTGAGAGGTTAAAAAAAGAAATGAAATGTATGTATGGAGTTGTAGACAAATTACCCTTTGCAATGTCCAACAGAAATAAATCCGACTGCATGCTTTTCTCGTCACTTTGTTGTTGTTTGTTACCTGTTATTTATTTCCTTTTGCCACTCGGCTCTCAACCCAAGAAGAACACCGATCGATCTATAAATCAATTGCATTCTCTAAATTAGGTGATTGTGAGATCAATAGAGATCAGAACATATTGATTTTGTTTTACCTGCTGACCTCAATACCTCATTAATGGGAATATCTTTGCTTTTATGCTTCGTCTCCTAAAGCTCTCGGTGAGCTCTGGATAATTCTTATACGCCCACCGCTACAAAGAGATTAATTGTAAGCACTAGGTTTAGTTACGGGACCTAGATGAACAGGGCATTTTCCATATCGGAAAGCAATAACCGTATAATGAATATACGAAAGGTTCAATGTGATAACAACACGCATATCTTATCTTGAAACACACTAAAGTGGGTGCGTATTTTATTTTTATTTATTTATTTTTTTTATTCATTTATTTATTTTTGTCACATGGAAATTGCACATTTGACAAGCACAAAACTGGGTGCCTTTTTTTTTTTAATTTTTTTTATATGAAAATTGCACATTTGACAAACAACCCAGACAGAAAAAAATGCCTTGAAAATAGATGAAACCATCTGTTATTAGTAATAAAAAAAACTAATCGCCTTTTCTTTTTTCCATTTTCAATACTACTGCGCTCTGAATGAATGGAAAGAGCAAAGTTCATATAATATCATGTATAATGAAGTAATTCACATTTTACCCGGCATAAGATATTGCTTTAAGATTTTAAGATTTGTTCTTTTTCCAATGATCAAAATGTGCCAAAGGGTTGGCTTAAATGAAGTGAAAGCCCTGCACGTTTTATGGATACGAATTGTATTGCTGTTGTTTGCTGTGAAAACTTTGTGGTCAGTGCCTTCTTACGATTAGCAAAAGAACGCAGCTGGATCCTTGGGAAACTATGGTAAATTTTCATTCATCGGTGTGTATACTTATCTTACAAAAATGGCCACTGGTCGTGCACCTTAAGCCAAATCACAACACTCATTCTATTGTAATTTCACTCACTGTTGACACATCTTTCATATTTCACCTGATATAAGATGAAGCTAGGGCTGTTGATTATATATGTATATCTTACTCTCCTCTACATCATGGCTAGGTCTCGTTAATTTGCTTTTCTATGGACATTTTCGTCGACCATTCAGAGCAAGCATTTCTGTGTAAACTGTATGGGCGTTGTAAAAGCGTTAGATCAATAAGACTCGCGCACTTAGAAGTGGCAGCAAATACACGGTTTACTTTGCCATTGTTCAACCAAATTTTCAGGGTAAAATACGGCTTGGTTTTTGGACGAGGGCTTCGACATGTCAGGACTAGTTGTCACTGAACACAATATAGACAGGAAGCATGCTTCTTTAAAAAATGATAAAACGCAACAAAAGAAACCTCGACTGCAAAAGTCAGTCCGATCGATAGGCCTATATAAACCGGTGTACACGCATGTTTGAACACATACATGAATTGCACAAATTAAAAGCGGAAACAGTCGGAGGGTATTATCCCAAGCGAGTATAACATTTAAATCACTTATTATTATAACAGGTTGTATAAGCCATACAAGTCGTACAATATGCCTCCCGCAAGTTCATCGTCACAGGAATGCAAATAATAAAAAATGAAGAAACAAAACGAAATAAGTATCATAACAACAGTAAATCAGAAAGATGTGGCCCACATCACGTCTCCTCGGTTTGTCTTACAACGCAAACACAAAAAATACTGAAGCCAGACATCACAAGTACGATATGCAGGATATCAGACAGGTCACATTAATCATTCCGTAATATTTCGTTATGGCATCATGACTCTGCCAGGATGGCCTTTGGTATCGATAAATGTAGTTGTATCGCTGTTGTATCTCTCGGCCGCCTTGGGATCGAGAAGTGTTAGCTGGCTTGGATTTGGACGACTGATTTACACAGATTGAAAAAAATAACTCAGCTGGGGGCCTTTATTTCTATGCCGTCGGTAATTTGAGACTGATGGGGTAAAGCGTCATTTTTTTCCCTTATATTTAGATGACGCGGTGCTTGCCTTTGTTCGAATGGAGTTAATGCATTCACGATTCACCAATCACTTTATGAAGAACAAACTCGCATTTTCAGGGCATTCTTCGAAATCGTTTATAATCGTAATATCATAAATCATTTAAAAGCCTTTCGATGTATCATGAATATGGTATCACACTACAGTTAATTGATGTAAAGCTCCAGTGGATTTATACATATCTATCTTTATAAATTTGTATGAAATATTTCTTAACCCAAACTACCTTGTCAGTTTTCAAAGTTAACAATTTGCTTTGAAAGCCATTCGTGTTAAATTAGGATAAGAAGAGGGATTTGTTGATTTTTGTTTATGTGCTACTAGGGCGGTTGCTAGGGAAATTAACCTGTGTTCTAAAGGATGAGTAAGAATTTCAAGAAGGTATGACAAGAGGCTTATCACCATAATCATGACCTGAGATATGAAACGGACATGTAAAGGTGTGAAAAACATACAAACACTAGAAAATCTGTTAATCCTATCCCCTTTTTAGATCCTTTTAGTAATGAAAAATTTAGGAAGAACTAAATGTTTCACAGGATTGGTGTTGTTTACTTGATAGCTCAAGATTGTTACAAAACAGCTTTGTGTTGTGCTGAGTAGGAAGGTCGTTCAGGTGGCGTGAGAGGACGCGGCTTGAGCCTCGGGGTATAATAGGGGTCAGGTGTACATAGACACCTTATTGCCCCAGGAGTGGTATAATAACATAATACATACATGAACTAAGTGTATGATAAAGATTTGCGTCACAAACCACACTCCACAAAGCTTGGGAGTGGGATATTAAGCATTTACTGTTTAGTTCAGAGGAACACTTACAGCTGATATTATGTATTACAATGAATGTTACAGCACAGGGTGTTTAGGTCATCAATTCAAGTCACTTTACAATAACACAGAGCTCTTTGTTTGTTATTTTGCATCCAAGCCTTTAATATAAAATTTACATGGTTATTATGCAAAATTACAACTGTTTAAAGTATTTAAATTCTTTCAAGTAAAAATAATTTGTGAATCACATTTTCGACATGGGCCCTATGTGCAGCATTTTTGAATCACAATTTCATATATTTCATGTCCAGAATAAAGCAAAAACAAGAAAATCAAGAAAGACTCATACATAGGTTTACATAATCAATATGATTTATTTATGACAAGGTTGTATGTAATTGATATACAGAACATCTAGTACTGTAGCATATTTCCTGATGGTTCAACCTCAGTCATTAGATAATAATGTAAGCTTAATTACCAGCCATATTAATTGGCATATTGCATTTGGTGACTGGATTACTCTCAACAAGAAAACCAAAGACAAATTACCAGACTGTAGCAAAGAACCAGTCTATAAGCATGATGAAAAAAAATCAAAACTTCAATCTCAGGACTATTACCTACTGGTATGTTTTACTAAGATAGCAAACATTATGTACTGGTAGGAACTCAATACTGCACCTTAATATAAATGAAACAACCTCCCCCCCCACCCCACCCCCCACCCCCAGCCCCCCACCCCCACCCTCTAATTTTTGATGATTAAATGGCATAATGAAAAACTGGACCAGCCAATGCGTCAGGGGGGAATACATGAAAATATGCGAGTTGGGCCCAGACATGTAGGCACCTGTGCATGGGTTTCCCAAATGAAATCTGAGCCACCTTTCACTCCTAAACCTGTTGGGGTTCCAGGCATGAACCTGCTGTATTGGGGTACCATTGATCCAGTGCATGTTTGTAAATATCAAGCTCTTTAATTGATACAAAGAACTTTTGTATAAGTGCACTGAAAAGACAGGCTTTCAACCTAGCGGCTGTTTTGTATGTGGTCAATGAAGCATGTGCTTGTTTCAACATAATCTGGATCAATGGTCAGCATAGAATGAATCTGGAAGAATGTTTCACCCCACATGAAAGTAGACCCATTCATGCAATTTTGGTCGTGTGTCGATGACTTAAAAAAATAATAATAAACCCACATGTACGCAAAATTTGCCTTACTGGATGAACTGTTGCCCTTTAAATGGATATAGTTCACCTGCTTCAAAGCTTTCCAAAATCTTTTTTTTTCAACAAATAACATTGCTAACTACCCCCTTCCTTCAAATAATTGCACCTATTCACTGCAAAAACAATCTGTGCATATTATACATATACCTAGAATATAAAAACTTTTAAAGGTCATACCACAACAGTATGCTTTCATGAAAATTTCTTCACTATAAATGTGAAACAAATTTTTTAAAATTCACATAAATGGACGGATATTATGAACTGGCACAATACATTTGGCTTTATACTGATAGACAACTTTAGAAATGATCACACATGCCTTTGCAGATGCCTTTCCTACATATTTCACTATGAAAGTATTGGGCTGGGTATACTGCCTAGATCAAACAAGTGTTCACAACTGAGTGCTGCAATAGCAGCATCAATGTCTAGTCTGTCACTCTCCTCCCAGGGATGGGAGTGGTCTATCACTGAGGGCACAGGACTGGGAGCTATAGGTGTGTGCAGTCCACTGGCATTCGAGTCCATGTTGATGGGGGAAAGAAGTCCCCGCGTGCTTCCAGAGAGGTTAAAACTCTCATTCCACCACTCTGGGGGCTCAATTTTGACCCCTTGGACCGTGAGGTCCAGAGGTTTGGACTCATCAGATGAATCATCATTGTCTTGGGCAGGGTCTGTGCCCAGTTCTGAGAGGTCTGTGCCAAAGATCTCATCAAATGCCGAGTTTGATGCATCATCAGAGAGTGGCGGACTCATTGCAGTTAATGGACTAGCTGTGCGGTCACTGATTATGTCCTCAGTTTTTACCTTCACACCATTAATATCAATATCCTGGTTCAAAATAGAGTTCCAACTGAAGTCTCCCTTCAAAGCATGGTGATCGTCATCAAGGTGAATTGTTCTCCCATCGTAGCCTGGCTCCTGTTTCACTTTCACTTTGCCATCCTCTGCTTTGCTGTCATTGTCTTTCTTTGACTTTTTGGCAGGAGAAATGGCACTGTTGCTGGTGCTGTCACGCGTGCTGCACCTCCTCTTTTTATAAATCCCATTCACCAGCTGGTCATTGTAATCTGGATTGATACGCCAGAATCCTCCCTTACCAGGCTCGTCTTTTCTTCTTGGAACTTTTTGAAAGCACTTGTTCAAGGACAGGTTGTGGCGGATTGAGTTCTATAACAAAGAAAGAGAATCATTACCAAAAGTGATTATTTGTTTTAACCGAAGTTCAAGTGCAGAAAGTAAAAGTTTTGGGAATGGGAATGAGTGTTCAAGACAACACAATTAGCTCCATTTAATCTGAGCTAACTACAATGTAACAGCTAGCAGCAATGTATTTTAATCTTTTATGGCGTAAATCGCCATGCCCTCATGCAGTTTTTCCACATTTACAGATGAGATGAAGTATGCATTAAGCACTTCATTTATGTCTCATGCTGTTGCATAGTCTTTTCATTTCCTACCTACATCAGCTTCATTCATACAACCTCTGTATTGATCTTGGCAGATCATTAACATGTCTTTGTGGAAGGTAGGCATATTGATCACTAACATCAAATACTAAGCTGACTTGCAGCTACAGAATTTGTTCTATACAATGGAGAGATTACTAAGAAATCTTAGCGACATTGGCATTAATATTCAATAGCATCATGCAAAAGACAAAAGAAATTACTTCTTTTATATTTAACAATGATTGGCTGTTGTATTACAAGGTTGCCCATTATTGTAAATTAAAGCTCTCTGGATAATGGGATGCCAGTCATATTGATCACACAATTAATGTGTTGCTGAATTCTTGCAGTTAATATATTGACTGCCTACATATTGGTTATATCATCTGGGTGAGTCTTGTTCTGACTTGTTTTATAGAAACAAGAGAAAACCATCATGGCATTGTAGATAAAAGACAAATATTATGTCACAACATCACTTCCCTGCCAACCCATATCTTTTCATACAATATATGTAGGTGTTAATGTGTCTATAAGCAGTCTCCCCCAGGCTTAACAGGTATTTAGTTTAAGACCTAACCAATCAAATGGCTTGACAATTGTATTCTACAATTAAAATTTTGGATAAATTTTACTAGAAGGCAAATGAAATCAATTTACTAATGCATCACAGTATACAGAGCATATCTGATGTGAAAATGTACATGTAAATATTGGGATATTTACCTGCCAGCTAGGATCTGCCACTCTGTAGTACATGAAATTATCTGTGATCCAGTTATAGATGGCTGACAGGGTCATTTTGGCTTTCTTGGTCTCCTTCATGGCCATGCATATAAGGGTAGCATAGGAATAAGGTGGCTTGACATATGGATTAGTTTTATAGTCTATCTTTTCTGCTGCAACTGGCGTGGCAGGCATGAGGTCATAGGACCTTGGTGGTTCAACTTTTATTGGCGTTGATGCATAGTTGAGAATGGCATTAGGGTCGACTTTTCCATCATTGGCACATTCCACTTGTGGTTGTGGACTTGCTGGGGGCGTGGGTGCAGCACCAAAGTTCATGATATTTAGATTTTGTAACCAATTGAGACTAGTCAGACTGTCATCTAGATTGCCATTATTGCCGCTGCTATTGCCACCACTGGATGGAGTGGCTGCCTCCATAGGGTGCTTGGCCAGCCAGTTCTGGCGGAACTTCATGGCCAGGGTGTCTTTACTTAGGACAGGCATTCTAACCTTCCCTTGGAATACGTTGGACTGTGGAAACTTCGTTTTGGCGGTTACTGTATTTACACCAACAAATGTACCACTGAAATATTATAATTAAGCAACCAATATAATTATTATAACAATTAAACAATAGTCACCTTGGTGATTATATTAAAACTTTTTAAAACCCGACAAAAGATATGATGTACGGATGATTTCCTGTTAAGTTATACATGTAGAATCAGTTATTTCGATCAGAAATATTAAATGTAGACAGCATATCTAGGCAAAAATAAAAACCCAATGAATCAACGCTTGGCTGACATTGGTATTGACTAAAAATAAAATATGCCATTTTCATTTTTACTGTATCTGATAAAACATCTTTAACGCGCACACGACACGTAAACGCTACATATTTCATCTTATGGGATCCACGTTTAACCTTCACAGAAAAAAACTAGACAAACCAAAATAACATTCTTTACTTACGAGTAACTCGCCAGCTTGTCTATATGGTGACTCGGATCAGCTGATCCCCTGCAGAGATGAAACAAATTCTCCAAATTCCCCTGTGCTCCGCAAAACGATTTTTCGAGGAACAGTGCTGTTATTTGCAGTCAAGAGGTAATATCCCTTCTAAATTTGGTTATTGTTTAGCTACTGCTTATTGCTATAAACGGTGTGTAAATCCACCAGTTACACCCTTAAGTTCCACGAGAAAACTGCATGCAAGTCACTTGAGCTGGCTTGATAATATTGCTTGCATGGCAACTAGCTAAATAGTGGAGTAAATACTAGCGCGCCCACTGATTGGCGTGTCTGTTGACGACGTCGCTAGGCATGCAAATGAGATAAACATGTTTAGAGATGGCGCTTCTGTTGCCGGCTCAAGACAAGTTGAAATGTGGATTACGAGGCGGAATGTGTTGTATCGATATTTCAAAACTAAACTAAAATTCCATTTATACATCCAGTAAATAAACATACATTTGAAACACAAATTTAATTTTTCAAACATTGATGTGTTTAAAATCTTAAGAAGATGGTCGGAATCGGAGAAAGAAAGAGCAATCAAGGCAGGTGCACTGTTCAAAGGCTGTGGTTCGGGTGGTTAGTTTGACGCAATCGCGGCGTGGGAGATGGGGGGGGGGGGGGGTGCTTATTATAATTATTACTTTTGGAATTTTGCCTACAGAAGTTAGTTAGCATTTAATTAATTCCATATGCTACATATAACAAAATGAATTAACTTCTGCACTTGTTAAGTTGTCAGTTTGACCAGAGACAATTCAATTTTGGTTTTGGTGGCGAAAAAAAGTCTGTAAGCGGTAAAACGTGTTTAGATAAGGTGGATTTCATGAAGTAGGCCTATTTAGCAACAGCAATAGGCTCAATATACCTTGAATTAAATACAATACACGTCCCAACAAAAGGTGACTTGCATTTTTCACAATGGCTTGCATTAATGAGAAAATACTATTAGATTTGTTGAATAGAATAAAAAAAGTTATATGATAAAACTGAAGGGACCGCTTCTTTTATCATAGCATATCAACACGTGTCCTATATGTTTGATTCCAGAGTCTCAATTTGTTTTCATTTTGATGAACAGGGAATAACAGAACTAAATGGAGTTTACTATGTTCGCATCACAATGGGTCTAAATCTGTTCCTCAGCACCCTGCTATACAATTAAAAAATTAAGCCATGCGACATACAACTGCTTGGTATGGTGATGCCATATCTATAACGTACGTCTTTCATATCTAAGTTTTTAATGAAGTCAGGGTTTGAGGTTATGCAAACAACACAAGAAAAGCAACACCAGGGTAAGCTGCTATACGAGAAATCGTAAGCTAACTGAAGCTATATTCGACGTTAGAGTCAAGTTAGTGACACTTGAGATATAGTTTGTATTAATTAAGTTCCCTTTCCTTCATCCATCCACTATTACAGTCATTCTTTTTTTTTTGACAGAATTAATGCTACCCTCGGCGCAGTGGAAGTCAAACAACTACATCATCATCACCAGGCAATAGTAAATCATATTCGCAATTTTAATAAATGGCATACAGCATGCGCTTGGCACATTAAAAATTACCAATATCAGTCCGTTGAAGTAATTATACGAAACCAAACGGTCACAAGGGGGTGTGCGTGATTGTTATGAAAACCTTGGAGTGTAACATGAATATATCCAATCACGCTTTCCTTTTTGGTGGACAGAGAAACAAACACAGTGACGTCAAATTTACGTATACGTTTTTAATCAACATAAAAAGTCGGCGTTTTTTAGGACATTCACTGGTGTGTTTCTTGACTTACTTGAGGGGTTTTCAAGCCACAAAACATATCAAAAGGACATATTTGGCATTTCTTCGGTGAATCTTCCTCTAAAGCGGGATTCTTGATAAGTTAGTTTTGTTTACCTCATTACGGATCTATCTTTGATAAGGTAAAGTTGACTTCAGTTGAGAGCAGGCCTTCCACTTTGATTTACCACGTTAACATGACCACTCAGAGCACCGATTCTGCGAATATCTCATATAAGAACGTATGATCGAGCCCATTTTCTGAATCACTTTTGTGCGAAGTAAGATGACTGAGCGCTCTTGTATACACTACGTCAGTTTTATTTGAATTAAGTGAGTTTTGTTACCATACGCGTATATTTCTAAGACTTCAATGTTTTAATATAATCCAACTCGTTTTCTTTAGAAAGACGTCTAAGTGCAAAATGGTTAACGTCGTTTTACGGTAGAAAATTTTCATCGAGCCTCATAAATTTGAACAGAACATGCCTAGTGATAGAGACAGGGGTGGAAAAGTGCTAGCCTAAGCGTGGCAAAAGCCATTTTCCATTAAACCTCTTCACCTTCCCAGCTAGCACGAAAATTCATGCGTTAGCACTTCTATTGACGGTTCTGATATGTAGCGGCTGTGCAAGTACGTATCAGAACCGTCAATAGGAGTGCTAACGCATGAATTTTCGTGCTACTTCCCAGCCAATGCATGTTCATTTTATTTTTAAAAAGTTGGACACGTTCCTTTTCAATAATAACAAAGCAAATCACAAGTCTACCGTGTGAAAGGTATGGTTAAAAACAGATACTGATGTCCGACTCTATCAGTGATACTTGGAGGTTTCCGCAATTTGGCACAACCAAGGAGTGGCTACATTGCGATGACAGCACTACTACAGCAATCGGGCAATGGCTGTTTCATTAGTCACTGCAACCCCCTTTAGTTTACGTTCACAAGCCCACGAGACGAACTGCGTCACCCACTTCTTATATCATCTTGTCTTTAACTATTTCAAGGTCTATTATTCGTCAATGATATTGCAGGAAAAAACGCCATCTGTTATAAAATGTATTTCAAGTTTGTACACAATGTACAGGTACAACGCAATTTACAAAGTTGTATGAAATGGACTTTGATTGAGTGTGCACTAATCCGTGATGTAAACACCATGCTCCCTGATACAAACAGCAAACTAAAGGCTGCGTGCCAACTGGAGCAACAACCATATGTGCCAGCAAATAAAACAAAACCCTGAAACTGCTGAGATCCTCACATCTATAAAGAATAGACATCTATATTCACTCCATTAGTTTCTTGCCAGTTTTTGCTCACCCACCGCTTTCTTAACACAATATGCATAAAATACAGAAATTACCGTCACACCTCATCATTTAACATTCAAAGTACACTAATTACCATTGGTCTTTTACATTATACTGTTAAGTGACCTAAATACATGATAAGAATACAAATTTCACATGAAATTTTATCATGAGATTGACCAGTCCACAACTACTATGTCCCCTTCTTTCCCTGCCCAAGCTATACCTGAGTGAATGCACTGAGACACGGGGTGCACTACAACTCTCACATATCAGAAGAGATAACAGAATATTTATATATATATACAAAAGATTATACAGCACATAACCCAGTGCATCTGTGACTGACTGAAAGAAACGTGTCATAATCAGTGTGAAACCCAAAGTTCACTTTTGCTCTTCAATGGAGTGTTCCCAACTCCAGGCACTGTTTAAAATTATTTTAGTAGTCCTAAAGACACACCAAATTTTTCAACTAATATAATAAAAGCACCAGATCATTAGTATACACTGTCTCATGTGTCTCCAATTAGTCAATATATCTTTTCCCTTTTTAGTTTCTTTTTCTATAAACCTGTAAAACACTGATACAAATAAATTTTTTGAACTTTTTCCACTTTTTCTATAAACCTGTGAAACGTGGATTAATATAATGTGAATATGAACATAACTGAAGAACTGTCAAAATGATGCTAGACATACATCATATCTACATGAATGATATAGATACCCATACAAATTATATCTTTACCATATTAATTAAATTAAAAAGTCTCAGGCTGTTCAACTTCTCCTCAATATTAAATTGCCTGTCATCAAATGTTTTATAGATGAAATTATTTAGTCTTTTCCCTGCCTCCATCAATAACAGAAATTCTAACATAGAACTCCTTGATTTCGAAGAGTCTGACCTTGCTCATTCATTGTTATGTTCCAAGCGCTTCACCTGTTCTTGAGAGACAATAAGATTTTCCCTTTCTCCACTCAAATGTTTGCAACACTTATTTCTTTCGTGATTAAGTGTGCTTTCTGTGAAAATCAGAAATCAGAATTTATCTTTGTGCTTCCAGTTCCACCTTAGGTGGCTGTGACTGAGGTGATTGTTGTGCAGGAGAGCTTGCATAGTAATTGGCAAAGTTCGAATTTACTGGTGATGTTGCCGTCATTTTCTCTGCACCGCAAGACCATTTAGAAAGCGCTGCAAGTGCCTCTGGAAAATTTGGCGGTGTGGCAGGAGTATTAGCAGGTGTACACAGCTGAAAAACAAGAATACAACAATACATAAATAACAATAAGTGTTCTCATCTATTGAAACACAACCACATGGCAAACAATACACAATCACCTGTGAAGATATATCACAGAGATAAGGTTGGAATTCCAAAAATGGGGGGGGGGGATTTTAGCTTATTTGTCAAAAAGTTTTTTTTCATAAATTCAATTTCACCTAAAAACCTGAAATCTATACACATTTCAAATGCTGAAACTGAAATAAAAATGTTTAAACTTCTATCCGCGTTCTTCATACTTGTTAGTGGTACACCTAACTGACTCAAAACACACTGGTAAACCATGTTGCTTTATAGATTTTTTTTAATTGGCCTATCAAGCGGAAGCCAGTTTCATCAAAACTGGTGGACAGCATTGTCCTATGGATATCACTATCCACTGGGTAAAACTGTTATCCAAGAGTGTGGACAGATATCCCATGGACAAAGAAATGTTTCAAAAATGCTGAATACTTTTTGCCTCAAATATTGCTATTAAACTATCTATAGGAAAACAATTTAATACAATGGATATTGAAACCCACAGGCTAACTCTGTCCAGTATTGATGAAACTGGACCCTGTAGCTTTTAATCAAGTAATTACTTCATCTTTTTAATGGGCAAAAAATTATCATACTTTCAGATACATAATTTTATAATCGTAAAAATTATATTTCTTTTATCATTTGTTGATGCTTTTAATGCATAAAATAGAACTCTACAGAAGTCTTATCTTTAATTTTGTTACTACCACTCAATAGGAATACTGTAATTTAGGAAACTTTGACTTAAAAATACAGTATCTGTAAAACTCATCACAATATCACAGAAAAGTTATTACTTTAAGTAACTCATCAATCAGTTTAAGGTTATACAGCATTAAAAATTATCAATCATAAAATTATTAGCATGAACCAGCATTTGTTAAATAACTTGGTATGTTGTATGATAATCCTATTAGCTACTGGCACAAAAAATGCAGCTGAACCAAATCCCTGTATAAATATACAACCAGTGACACCATCACAATTATAAGCTCCATCTCTCTCATACACTCAACACACATATTAGTTGTATATAATATATACATGTATTTACCAAATTCCTTCTCTGCTGGTATTCAATATCAAATATTGAGTATTCACACAAGTGACATAAACAACTACATTACAATCATAAATCAATATCATCCCCAGACAAAATCAATATCATTTCCGTTCCTATCATTAGCTGATAGCAATACCCTAGATCATCAGAATATTAGTTTGTACCGAAGTTTAAATCTGTGAAGCTGATGGCAATTAACCAGTTTACTTTAAGAAATGCTAAGAAAGCCAGAAACCTATTCTATTTACCAATTTCTAACCAGAACTCTCAAAGGTTTAACACATGTGCTACAGCTAAGACTTCTCCAAAGAACACCAAGCATTAACCAGGCTGATAAGACCATAACAGCAAAGCCAACTAAATTGCCTCTAAATTATTCACTTCAATATGCTATGTCTATAGTACTTGTTCAGACAAGTAAGCTTTTAAGTCTAAATTGTGGAATTCAGGAAAATAACTTTTCCTGAACCTCTCTCTCTTTCTCTTCCTTCAATGAAAAAGAATGAATGTGGGGTGTTCTAAAAACAAGCAAAATACACAGTTGTCAGCTTTTGGACATTGCAAAGGTATATAACAAGTGTTGAGAGGGGCTGGTATTGGGAATGTAAGGGCGCATTCCCAGAGATTTTAGATCGATCTATCCCCGTGGGGAGTCTCACTAGATTACTGTCAGATAATCCAACTTATACCCCGTTCACACTATGCTCAGTTATCCGGATAAATTGCGAATTAGGTCACAATTCGAATAAATGCAGTAGTGTGAACGCAAGAGGATTTTTGTAATGCGCATTTTCAAAATCCTGCAAGCGAGGTGGAACTCTAAGCGCGATCCGGATAACTTACCGGAATCGACACCTGTACAGATCTTACTGCGCATGTGTGCTGATAAGTGCAGATATCTATGAACGCTTGTTTATTACTTTAGCGATTGCACCAAACGTATTTGGAGGTCACCACTCACTACAACATGAGGAAACAAACTTATTTTGCCACCTTATACTTCTCAAGAATGCTGGAATGTCTTCTGAGTTGCATTTGTCGTCACAAATTTTTGTTGGTATTTTAAGATTTCCTGTGCGGCGCATGCGCGAGTGTTCAAAACAGGAAGTTAAACCTGAAATTTTCAACATGGGATTCGGATTCGCTTAGCGAGTGTGAACGCAATACCGAATCGGATTCCTTACGAAAAATCCGAATTATAGAAATGCGCATTTTGGCAACTGTAGTGTGAATGGGGTATTAAATGTCCGTCCCACCTACTACAAGCTGTAAGGGGGTAATTAACTTTCATGCCGCCCGGCTGACGGCTATTTAGCGTGAACCCCCAGGGAGTTAGGTCAATCTAGTTGGATTGATCTAATCTCTGGGAATGGGGTGTAAGACTGTCTCTGGTATATCACGTGCACACGGTGAGAAAAATCAAGATTTTACTACCCAATATATACAGTGGTGGATTTAGAGTGGGGGTCGGCTTCGTATCAGCGGACCCCCCTTCAAATAATCCTGGATCAGTCCCTGATATACCAGTATAACTACACTGCTTAAAGCCTAGACATGAGAAACATCAGCTTCAAACTCTTATCAAGGTTTACAAGGTGGCAAGCGTCAGGGATAAAAATACCAACATTTATGTAGCAGGATTCTGACATAATACTACAGATTTTGAGAGCAAAGTAGACTAACAGTTTGCACTCCGTATTACAGAGTGCCATGGTCAGAAAATGGCACAGCTAGCCAAGTACTTGTGTTATTACAGCATAGCAAATATATGAAAGGCAAACTCCCAACAGACATCTATTTCATAAAAGCATAGGGTTTTTTCCAAATCTATTTGCTCCACCTCTGGTGTACTAACAGAAACATACAACAACACATGTATCAGACATGTAAACAGGAGATGCACCATGTCAACAAAACATTACCAGGCACCAAATTGCAACATGAGAACATTGGACTACCTTCTTTAAGCTATGTCTCAGCATTAAATTGAAAGATCATTAGATAGAGATACAGTATTGCAAGATAAAAGAGCCCTAAGAGTTAATGATTTATTTAAGACATACAGTGGCTCCACTTTTAAACTAGTTTTAATGAATAGGTTCTTTAAAGCAGCTTAATGGAACAGGAGAAGCAGGGGCGAAAACAACATATTAAATACATCAGGTCAGTCAGTATTTGGGGATGGCAAATTTAAATAGGCCATAATAGCTGACCCCATTCCTGACACAAGGTGACCCACTTACAAAAGCAGGGCACTGACCTCCTGGAGAACATACTAAAATACTAGATCAAAGGTCAAAAGTGAAAAATTTTCCAAAACACGTGCTAGTATTATGCTTTGACGGCAGATGACAATAAGGAGAGTGAAATATCAAAAACCTGCTGGACTGGTTGTCCAAGTCACAACAGATGCACAAAAAGGCACATACTATGAATCTGCAAACAAAAGGATGAGACAAATGTAATTTTAACTTACCTCATCAAAAACAGTTATGAAAAGATTCCATTCTACTGCCCTAAAATACAATTGTACTTTAACAGATGTATATGTTGATTACATTCAATCAGGAAAATAGTTCTGCACTGTTTTATAAAAATATATATAGATATAAAAATAAATAAAGCAAAAAACATGTAATTAAGCATAGCAAAAGACCTGAATATCACCTACTATTAAAAACATTCAAAACTGGTGCCAGTTTTGAAAGGACCTTCCTTTAATTCTAGGCATAGTGTAAACTGCTACACTTGTACAGTGGACTCCGTTTGGCTAAAGAGCATTTTTACAAACAGTTGCCCCACAAAAAAAAAACAATTATACCTCAATAGGTTACTATTATTGTTACAGAGGTAAAGAACCATTGACAAGGCTAATGAGAATCAGTTTCCTCTAGGAATACATACTGAAGGACAGAAATAATGATTTTTAACTAAAATGCTACTGTAACATACTGGAACAGAGGTATGTAAGCTCTTCACTTGGGAAACTACAACCATGTAGTGAAGACTAACACATTCTAGCAATATCAAATAATACAACCCATTAAAACCAAGTATTTCTATGACTGTCACTGCAAAATGCATTCAACAGTACTGTAAAGTCAGGCCAGTGCTTTTACCCAACTTTTATAGGTCATAACCTTCATGTTACCCCTAACAGAACATTCTAGACTTCTGGGAACTTGTAACATATTCTCCCAGTGAACCAGAAACAACATGTGTAACTCTCAATCATTTAACTTTATATCCATTTCCCTTTGTGTTGAATGTACTCCAGCATTACTTCAGTTTTTTAATGGGCATCCTTATTAGGTACCAGCTGACATGGCTGTTGCTGCTAGCAGTGTATGTAAACAATGCTTCTCTCAGTAATAATGATAGTTACAATACACTTACATAATTATTAATTTCAATACAAAAACATTATTATGACTTTGACCAAATGTTATATGCTATAAATGCAGAAAAAATCTCTTTACTAGCT
>NW_019774625.1:1029191-1046973 GCF_001039355.2 Lingula anatina
GTGTGTGTGTGTGTGTGTGTGTGTGTGTGTGTGTGTGTGTGTGTGTGTGTGTGTGTGTGTGTGTGTGTGTGTGTGTGTGTGTGTGTGTGTGTGTGCGTGCGCTATATATAATGTTGTATTTCAGTGTTCATATGTATGATATGATATGATATTTTGAATGTATAATTTATAAAAGTGGCTGCTGTACTTATTTCAGTTTCCCTATCCTGCTCCTCAACCAGGAGAGCCAACAAAGACCCTTCGCAGCTTGGTCAACATAAGAAAAGATTCCTTGAGATTGATAAGGTTAGACCTGGTATTTCATCTATATGTATATAAATATATTATATCTTGATATGTATGATATCAGGGTGTGTGTTTGTGCGTGTGGGTAACAAAGCTGATATTATCTTACATATACTGTGAAAAGTTGAACTGTTTTTGATATTCTTAATCTCTCTTCTTGTCTAGTTATTGTCATCAGCAACTGCATTATGTAGTATTATCTGACTGTATCTGAAATTCTATTCACAGTGCAGTAAGAGTGACAATCAAGTATTTATATTTTATTGAACGCACAATGGCCTGTTTGATTTATCACAGAGTGACTGAGGATGGTGTGGAGGCCTCCGAGAAAGGCTCTATAGGTGGTTCATCAGCTCCTAGTTTAGCAGAAGGGAGTGATGGAAGAAAAGAAGACGGCACAAACAGTGAGGAGTGTGCTGGCAGTCCAAAATATAACATTGAGTTCACTTTTGATTCTGATGTGAAATGTGCAGTTACAGTCTATCATTTTGCCACTGAGGAAATCACTAATGGACAGGCTGTGTAAGTACTCTTTATATCTTCTGTAATGTACTGTATAGTAACAGTATTTATATCTATAAAGTAAATTGTTGCCAGATGCCTCTGGTGCATAAGTTGCAGTAAAGTTTATCTTTATCTGTATTAGTTTTCACTTTTGTCATTTTAAAAATGAAAGTTATCAGCACTTTTGTTCTTAAATGCAGAATTCAGTGAGTGAATTGTAGTAAGTTTACTCTTATGTTGCATTTAATATCATATATTCATATATATAAATCCCATTTTTTGCCAGATACTATCCCAGGGATCCTAGTATGAACTCTGAAACCTTCCACTATAAACGTGGTGCCAACCAAGTCTTCAGTCAATCCACACACATTATACAGCCCAGTGCATTCCCAGAGGAGGATGTGAGTTCTAGACACTATCTGTTACAAATCATAGATAGTTTTAAAATTATTGGTTGAATATGATTAATTATTTTTTAGGTAAGAAGTAAGATGCATATTTTGGTTATGATTTGATAACAAGGTAATTTATAGAAGTATAAATGCTTTATTGAAAGATAATTCTAAAGAATTTAATAATAATTTAAACCATGTTTTTGAACATTTCTTGGAATATGACTTCAGTTATGGAGATGCAACACTATATTCACACCTTGCACATTGTCTTTTTGTTCAGTGGCAGTATGTCCCAGAGAAGGATATCATACCTATTGTTATACACTGTGTGGTTGAAGATGAAGGTCTGTAATCTCTTTGCCATTGTAAATAGTCATAAATCATAATGGTAAAATGGAAATAGTTTGACATTCGGTAGCATATACTGTAATAGTGCTGAATGTACTTGAAGTAATTGTGCCAGGAGACAAATGATAATGAAAAAAATGTGAAGAATGTTTTTAAAAAACATCACTTCATTATCTCTCTGTAACTTCTTAAAGAAGAAAATTGTTATTTCATCTGGGATATTAGCAGGTTACTACCATGTAGAATTATTTTCTCTCTGGCACACTCCAGATCACATTGGTCATGCCCATGTCACATTTGCTGTGCTTGAGAAGACGTGTGATGGTTATGTCATCAAGACTCTGAAACAGAAACAAATGGTGGACGGATTGTGCTATTTGCTTCAGGAAATCTATGGCATTGAGAACAAAACAACTCGCTCAAAGGTGAGTAGATCTGTTCGTAACTGATGGGAGCCGTAAAAACTTTTACAACATGGATTATCACTGGCAAATATCAGATAAGCAGAACATGTGGACATTTAGCATGTACTTCATACATGGCATGTAAAACACTTGGGAAAGAATGATGAATGAAACCTATTGAGAGATTATTCATAAATTACAGAAATAGAAATTAGATTCACTAAGGATTAGAATGTTTCTTATTGATTAAAGGCTGTAAAGTTTTACTCTTTTATATGGGACGTCTCCTAAACCATAACTGAGATTGCATAGAACAAATGTTGTGAACGAGAAGAAATGAAAGTTGTAATCTTCTTTTCTTTTTCAGCTTGAGACTGAAGAGGAAGACTGGGAGGACAACGGGTCTGAGTGTGTCATTTGTATGTCTGACATGAGAGACACCCTGATCCTGCCCTGTCGTCATTTGTGTCTGTGTAATAATTGTGCTGATTCTCTGCGCTACCAAGCCAATAACTGTCCCATTTGTAGGGCTCCTTTCCGAGCCTTGCTGCAAATAAGAGCATTAAGGAAGAAACATTCCGGTTGTCATGCACAGGTATAGTTAAAGAGAAAACACCTTGTTCAAAGTCATCCTTATGTATTGAATGTTGTGCATTTTAAGTTGTGTGCACCTTGTATATTCTAAGTGTTGTTGAATAAACTTGGTTCATGCATTTTTTGACAATTCTGCAATAAATGTAGTGACACAGTTGTATGGAATCAAAGATAACAGGTTCTGAGTAATTGTTTTATTACCTTAACATGGATTTGTGATAATATTTTGTTTCAATAATAATAAAAATGAAAATTAATTCTATTTATTACAGAGCCAGGAATCGGAGGAATTCCCTGTGAGCCAAGAAGGTGTTCCACCTGGTTATGAGGCCATCAATTTATTAGAAGCTCTTAATGGCCCCTTGAATGGCCCCATTGTATCTACAGAAGGTAAACTATATGTAGTTTTTGTGTGGATTTAACTTTTTCTTTTATACATATTTTCACCAAAAGCTTATGTATCCCAGAAAGTTTATGGTCAGTGAGACTGGTTGATAAACTTGTCAGCAAGGTGAAATTCTACGGCAGTAATTTTGTAGAGAACTGCCTGAAGAGATAAACATTTCGGAAGAAACCTTTTATGCAATGAATTTGTTTAATATAAATTTGGCCACTGGGAAAGTATTTCTGTTTAAGCCATAAGTCTTTGAACATAATCACTTTTCAGTTGTGCTTAAAGGGATAACAACTGTTCATTTTGGCCAAAAAAATGTATTTTCCTGGGGTAAAGGACAATTTTCCCATACTTACCAATGGATAATGAATCCATTCCCACATTCAAAGTTAGTCCCTGGTTTCTTTCTAAAAAGATTGGTTTTCTGTAATATTCTCTTAGGAGATTATTACATAGTGTAGCCATCTATGGAGGTCATGTGATGTGATGGCAAGCACAAATTCCAGAGTAATTGCATTGAAAATGAATTTATTATATTTCTATGAGCTGTTTACAATGCATTTATTGGATAACTTACAAACAGTTGTCATCCCTTTAATTTGTAGTTAGCCTAACAATTGAACCTGTTGATATGAAAACATGATCCCGAATTTTGCATGTAAATGCAGCATGTGGGTTTATTTTCTAAAGAACTGTAGCTAATTTTAATTTGTATGCTTATCATAGTTGTCATGCAAACTTTTCACCTTGTATTACTTGCTTTTCTATTAAAACCAACATCATATTTTGCTTGCTTACAAGAAAAACATTCTATGAGGACATAGCTTGCTATTATTTTTGTTTAAACAGAAGCATTTGATTTGATGCCTCAGAACTTAAGGCCATCTTGTTGGGCTTTAGCATAGTTGCCCATATTAGTAATGCACTTGCTTGAACATGCCATATTGCACTGCATTTCTTCAGAGCCTGGGAGCACCATGGGAGCCACAGCAGGTAAACTGTGTTAGCTGGGGCACAACTAGAGCAGTCTATGCATTCCATACTAATGTGATTGTGTTTGCTGGGCTCACTTCTAATGGCACAACTAAAGCATTCCTACAGCATCAGGCTTATTGTTTGATGGGCAAATTTTTCCATCTTTTCTTTGTCTTTTTTTTTTATGTACAGACACAGTGTGTCTGGACATATAGCTGTTACCTGCATTTGTCATTGTCACTGAAAAAAATTTTTAAGCATGAGATAGATAACCATGTGACTTATTTTCCACAAACTGGCCAGGCTGATTTGTAACATTAAAAAAATACAGGACATGAGCATATATTGGATTTGTCAGACCATTTAGGCAAAAGTCGTAATTTTTTTCTCCTTTCCCAGCATACAAATTTCTCTTTTTCCCCAGCATACAAGTATTTGTTGTGCATTCCATAATGCAGAAAATGAAAAACCATGGCTTTATTTTCCTCTATCATACAGGTCTGATTCTTGATACTGAAAATTTCATGAATTTCTTTTTAATTTTTTTAGCCATGAATCCATCTCAAAGCAAGTAAGGTTAAAATCATGTCAGTTATTTTCTTTGTACTTAAAGGGATAATAACTCTTCGTTTTGGCCAAAAAATGAATTTTCCTGGAGTAAACAACAATTTTCCCATACTTACCAATGGTTAATGAATCCATTTTTACATTCAAAGTTGGTCCCTGGTTTTTTTCTAAAAAGTTTGGTTTTTTGTTAAAATCTCTTAAGAGATTATAACAGAGTATAGCTATCAATGGAGGTCACGTGCTCTGAAGACAAGCTAAGATATCAGAATAATAGCTATAACTGCCATTTTTCTTGTACAACAGAATATATTATATTTCTATGAGTTGTTCACAATGTTTTTATTGTGAAATATAGATATCATACGAAGAGTTATTATCCCTTTAATGAAGTGATTCATAGCACTAAAGTGAAAGTTTGGAATATTGTCTTATCTCAAGCACTCACATATAGGAGCAAGTAAACAACATCTTCCACAAACCATTTCCCTTTGCCCTCATTTTATGCAGCAAAATAAATTCACAGGATATTTATTTGTGTTTTACCAGATACAGACGACTTTTAAACAATTTTTGTTACTGAAATTGGTCTGTACATTGGACAGCTTTGTTGTCTAGTTTTCATCTTAAAAAGTGTTATCATTGTATATTTAGATTCACATCATGTCAGCACATGTTTGTGCTATAATCAGATGAAAATTGTAACTTTTTGGATTGAAAAGTTGAGACAATAATTCTATATTTGTTTCTTGATGAACACTATACATTAAATTTTTTATTTGTGACTTACATGACTTTATCTTGATTACAGTGCAATGAAACAGGCTAGGCTGTGTAACATTTTCAAAATTTGAACATGACGTGAAATGGGAAATAACAGTGTGTGTGTGTGTGTGTGTGTGTGTGTGTGTGAGAGAGAGAGAGAGAGACAGAGAGAGTTTTGCGTCAATAGATAATGTATGATATCAAACTGCTTTGCTTGCTACATTTACCAAAGTCACCTGAAGTATTGGTCTTTATTTATACCCAATACTCACCCTATATGACTCTCATGATGAGATAGCACATTGACAATAATATGTCAGTTTTATAACAGATTGCATGATGGGACACAGCAACCATTTGAATATTTCTAGCAAAAATGATCACTTATTTTACATATAGTTTGCCACTTATCTTAACTCTGGTGGAGGTATAATAGTTATGAGAGGTTTTATAATTTACCAGAATTGGTGAGAGTGACAGTGTTTTAAAGTGTGGCAGTTTCAGGGCGGATTGAGGCTGTCTTCTGGGTCTTCTGGAAGACAGTCAGATTTTGAAGTTTACATTGACAGGAATATGATTTTTTTCTGTCGGAAGTTGGTCAAAAATGGAGGATGGATCAACAAAGATAATTTAGAGGACTATCAGAAAATATCTCCGGATTCGCCCCTGAATTTAGATTTGTGTGACTGCATAAGTGAGTGATAATGGTGTGATTTATGAAAATATAAGAGTGAAACTATGAGGTGTGACAGTGATATTTCTGGAAGTGTTAATGTGAGGAAAGATGAGATGAAGATGATAGGTGTGAAGATGACAAGGCGTGAAGGTGCATAGTTACTGTCACAGCTGATGGAGGTGCAATATTAATAATCCCAATCACCATAATATGAATTTCAGAGAAGCACCATGCTTTTTTTCTGTATGTTGAATGTTTTAATTATGCAGACAATTTCAATACACATGCACTGATCTGTTTTGCACATATGCTATGATCTTAAGGTTGAGGAGAAAATAAAGTTGCAATATACTGATTTACCTTCCTACTTACTTTCAAATGGTTAAACATAGTAGAATGACAAGAAAATTGGAGCATTTCTTGCTATGTTTTGCCTGTTCTGTGTAACCTTTTGCTTAATAACAAGATGTTCATTATAACTTAAGAGCCATGATGGTAAAATTAGAAGCATACACCACCAGAAAGTGGTAAGAGATGTTGATATCCCCCCCCTCCCCCCCTCCCTTCACCAATGGGAAAGCTCTATAATGAGACTGGAAAACCACAGAAATCTATTACCTACGTTATAGCTAAACAAATGGAATGCATTTCAAACTTACTATAATGAATGGTTTTTTCCTTCTTTTTTTGTATAGGTCCTCCACCTCCAGTTTTTGGAAGTCCCCCTCTTGCCACAGCCATGAATGAGAAAAGAGAACATAGCAAAAGGTGTGTTATACTTGGTGATATAAATCACCTAAGCCTGGTGAAATGGAAATAGTATGCTGTTTGAAAGACCTTTAAGAGTAATTATAGTAAGAAGAAATGACCAAATTGTTGATGCTCTTTAATGGCCTCATGTTATATATGTCTATTTTGTATGCTTATATATTATTCTATATGCTTCACCTGGCTGGTGGTGCATACTCAGGAGAGGCCCATGCCTCCTTGGTCCCCTAATTTTTGTAGCTTTTTTTAACCATAGATAAATCCTTTTATGTGCTTGAGTGATCACAAAAAATATACAATTCAGTCATTCGTGACATCATCTCACACTTGAAAGCATATTGAGGTATTGTTATCCACTATAAGCTTTTGATTTGGAAGTGATGATAATTGAAATAGCCATTCAGTTCCATCTGCTCAAAGTATAATTATTGATTAGCGTGCATGATAACCTATCAAGACTGATTATTGTTTGGGCAATCAGAAATGAAATTGATGCATAATGGAGTGTCTTATGAACAACTGACCTATGATAAAGCCCATATCCCCTGAATTAACTCTTTATACAGTACAATGAATTTATTTTGAATGCATAAGAACTTGAAGAAGTGAAGGAGTCACACAAGATTTTTAAAAAATTATTTAAATATTGAGAACATTCATTAAGTCTTACATTGTTGTAAATAAAGCAGGCCTCTATTCACAATAATAAAAAAAAAAAAAAAATTACACCGTTAACAGAATACATTTTTAGTGCATATTTCAGACGAGTTTCTGAAGGCATTGATCATGAAACACTGTTGGAAGAATCTGAGACTGAGGCCACCAAGGGTGATCCCGAGGAGGTCCACAGAGGGGGGACCCCAGAAGTTGTTTTGATGGTAGATCTTCCAGAACCTGTCAAACCTCCTGCAGCAGAAGGAAGGAAAAAGAAAAGGTCCTCCTCCAAATCACAATGAAAAAAATATAAAAAAATAACTTTGTTATCTTCACTTGGATTATTTCTATGTGTCATCAGTAGCGGAAATTGCTGTCAATAATAAGACAGATCAATAAAACCAGCTTAACTTATATCTATTTGTTATTTGTAAAAGGTTAATTTACTGTATTTCGTAGATGGCACTGTAGTCATGAGAAGATGGCACTGTAGTCATGAGAAGATATTTTGATACTGCATCAGTTGTGTTTAATTTGCTGACTTTTGTTTCACACCAAATCTTGATCTAGGCACTGAACCAAGGAGGTCACATGTTTGGTTAAGTCAACTGTGAACAGAAGGTTGTCATATGGTAAAGAATGTTTGGCATTTCAGATCAAGCAAAGAAAAGAAGAAGGTCTCTCCGACCATACCTGACATGCCTCGGACTAAACAGGACTCCTTGGAAGTGGTAGATGAAACCCTGAAAGAAGAGACTGGTTTGAAAGAAGAGGTGGGTTCACCCTTTAAGGCAGTAGAGCTTGTGTGTATAATAGATGATAAAATGTCCTTTTGTGAGATGTTGAAAGATGTGAAAAATATATTACTCATTCCCTTCCAATATTATACAATGTGCGCATTTGTTGTGTTTGCTTGGGAGCTTCTGAGTGGTGGCTTCAAGTGACAGGATTTATCTTTCTTTTATTTCAATCCTCCTTTTATAACTGTGCCTTCATGTAAAATGATTAACCCCTTATACTTGTCTCACCTTACAGTAGTTAGAAATTGTGTGATTTGTGTTGGTGTCTCAGTTGGGTATAATTTTCTATTTCTCCAGCCACAGAGTCCTCCCCTGGGAGCAGCTATTGGTGAGGAGAGTGAGGAGAAAGATGGGAACAGCAATCCCCAGACACAGGATTCTAATGCTAGCACACCTGAAGACACTGAATACCCAGAAGAAGGTAAAAGTTTTAATGCTTAAGTAAATCCTCAGTTTCAGTGTACCAGCAATGCTCCTTCGTGAAATATCTGATTGCAAATTGGTGTGTGTGTGTGCATGCATATGTATGTGCATGCACATGTGTGTGCATGCACATGTGTGTGCACGTGTGTTTGTTTTTTTGGTCTATGAACTCATTTCAGCTCTGAATCATATTAGTACATATGCTATGAAAACCACTGTTGTGATAATTGTTTTCAGTGTGAAATGAAATAAGTTTCTTGGAACTCCAAGCTGTCATAGCATGTCATCATAACAACACACTGGAAAACAAGACTCAATATGCATAATGCATTTATAAGCAAAAGTGATGAATCTGAATGCAATGTGCTATCCATTTGCTTAATAATTTTGTTACAGAGTGCCAAGAGACATTTGTGTCTGCAATATCAATTTATTTTTCAATCATTCTACTTGCAATAGCAGGAGATGAAATGACCTGGTACATGGAAAAAGTCTGCTTATATTATTTTGTAATTCTAAGTTATGAAAAAAAAGCAAAACAAAAGCAGATATGATGGAAATTCATCTGTGTAGGCTGTTGATGTTGTCATAAGCTTGAACCTTTCATTTTCTACACTAAATTTAAGCTGTACCAGCCTTACAGAGCTCATAGTAACACGCACTGAGGAAGGTCATAGAGCAACTGAAAGCTCTTAAAGGTACAGCATTAATTTAGGAAAGAACATGAAATATTAAATCTTATAACAAAGGCAGATTTGTTTAGGCTGGTCATGTATTTTAACAACAGTCAGCTACAGATGTTGGAAAATTAATATATTTTGTTTATTGCTGGTGTAATAAGAGCTGGCAACCAAGGGTGACTCTGCCCTTTTGTAAGCATCTAGAAGTAGTAACCCCACATGAGTTCCAACAGACTCATGAACACAAATACATTGATGCTGATTACAAGTTAATTTCTTTGTTCAGTTGAAATGTCACACGCCCTAAACCATTAGAGGCTTAGTCAGGTAATTTCAGTCCAATCCGTATGACCTTTAAGATCAACATGACTCAAAAGTTTGTTAATCTTTCTTATTTTATCCAATTTGCATGGTTATTCAATACTAAAAGAATGAAGGAAGTGAAATGGATGAAAAAGTTAGTGTGGCCAATGTGATGATAGAAAAATGTATATGCAGTGCTATAATTTAAATACTTTTCTGTCCTCTTTATCAGTTTATAAGTGAATGTGCCACTTTCCAAAATGTACAAATGTAAACATGGCATAATTTTCTTAGAATTTTGTAATTGGCTAAATAGTTGAATGAATAGTTTCCAAATCATCTCTACAGACTTTAATTTTAATAAAAATGCATTTAGATTAAAAATAAGTCATCCTTTACAAAAGACGAAGGTAAAATGCTTTTGTTGACATTTGAATTGCCCATGTATGTCAGTCGTCTGCATTGTTTTGAAGCGATAAAGGAAACCAGTACAGGAAAAGGAAGTCTGCAGGTGCCATTTGCTCAATTGAGAGATGACAGGTCCTTCACCACTAGAATTACACAAAACTCTTTGAAGTTATTTTGTTGTTAATGTTTGTTGGTCGGTATTGGGTGCAGTTAAAAAGGAAGTGGGAGGAGATATTGGCTAGAGTAATGCGGTTTCCTGGTCTCAAATGAACTGCAGAAATTAATTTTTTTTAAAGAAAGAAGGACAGGGACAATTCTTGGAACTTGCATGAAAGAGATAGTGTAACCTCACAGAGGCTCTGATATGCTTGAAACCATTGTTTTTATTCTACAGACCATCCCTTTGACATAATCACATTACAAGTGAGAGGTAAGGTATGGGAATCATTTTACTATGGGTCACCACATATGCTGCTCAACTCTGTTGGCTGCCGCAATATCATACATTTTATTGCACAAACTAATGCATTGACTTTATTTTTAGTTTAGACAAAAGCAGTTAAATGCATGAAAATGTCATTGATGTGTTGGCAATGTGAAAACAAAATCATGTAATTGTGCATTTTTATATAAAGACTGTATATGGAACATGGAAAAAGTCTGCTTATATTATTATTGTTAGTGACTGTATATATTCTGATTGGTCTGTCTGTGCGTGCCTTCACTGTCACTGTCCGACACAAGATGTTCATCCCATTACTGCCATACCATATTTTTGTTTTACTTCAAATTTACACAGCGGCTTTGTTTGGTAAAGAGACAGGTTGCTTTCCAAAATTTGTATTGTTTGTTTACATTTATGGTAATTATTATTATTATTATTATTTATTTATTTTTTTTTTTTTTTGATAACGTTTGGGTCATCATCTTTTTAACTTCCAAATCATATTTTTGTTTTACTTTAAATTTACTGAGTGGCTTTGTTTGGCAAAGAAGCAGGTTGTTTTCAAAAACATTATTTGGTGCACTCTTTTCTGTATCTGACCGTCTGAACATTTGTCAGCTTTGCTGCCTTGTTTCCTGTATGGTGTCTGTATATTTGTCAGCTTTGCTGTCTAGTTAAAGTTGTTTTTATGGAAAATTTTATTTGTGTTTACACAGAGACAAGAGTCTTACATATTAATCCTGAATGCTGGATATTTGTGTGTTAAAATTGTGAGTAGAATACAGAAAAGCTGATGATTATGTTGGAAATGAGGCATGTTACGTAAATCTGATTGCATTCAGCAAGAGTCCTTGGATAGGTCTAGGTAGAATGATGTTTTCATTGAGAATGGGCCCTTAAATGTCCATATTGTTTCTCCAGGGACATCTCCCATTGCAAACTGTGTGGTCAGTGAAATTTAAGGATTTATAGAAGATGATGACCAAATGCATCTTGATTTTGAAGTTGCTCTCACTAGGACATTATATTTGGAAAGATGTAGAAATTACTGATTTATGTCACTATCTTTAGCAGTATTTCATAGCTTTGCAATATTTCCCAAAGGTTTTCTGTGTGCAAACCAATAATTCTGGGATATGCAGCCTTGGGATTTTATGAAGTCAGGTGTCACGTTGATAAATGTTACAACACCACCTGAAGTCATGTAAAAAGCAATCATATTTGTGTACTAGATAATCCAGGTAAATATAGCCATCAAGTCAGATGTTAACAGGTCAGATATAACATTTAATCCACCTATAAACCATTTAGTCTAAATGCTTGCCCCACAGCATCTGGGCAAGTTTTTAAAAAGAATTAAATATCAGTATGATGCATACTTAGGCTCTATTAAAATTTGTCTCAATGAATATAACTTTTAGGTTGTCTAACTGTATGATACTTCCTTATGTTTTAGTTATAGTAATCACTTACTTTGGCACAAAAATGATATTGAAACAGCTTATATGATACATGTCAGTATGTTCAATTTTTTATGTTAAGTATTATTCTCCTTAGAACAAAATAAACCTTTATGGATGTCAATTGGTGTCATGTGGACTTCGACAGCTAGTTTGTCATTCCTCTTTAATTGCAATGGGCAAAGGAACCAGATTAGGAGACTGGTGGATTTTCATATCCAAAATGTTTACTGCAAAATATATTTTAAGAATAATAGCTGGAATGTATATTAGGTTTTTTATTAAGTTAATGTTAAAATCTGTTGAAAAAGTGACACTCTTGTGTCACATTCTATGATTCATTGCCTCGTTATTAGCAGCAGGTAATTGCGTATCCAACACACTGTCATGTCTAACACACATTATAACTGACAATGCCTTAATTTGAAATATGTTCTCTTCTGTTTAAGGTTTTTGTGGATGATTCCAAGTACAATTTGAAATGTGTTCTCTTCTGTTTAAGGTTTTTGTGGATGATTCCAAGTACAATCTGAAATATGTTCTCTTTTGTTTAAAGTTTTTGTGGATGATTCCAAGTACAATTTGAAATATGTTCTCTTCTGTTTAAGGTTTTTGTGGATGATTCCAAGTACTTGCATGGGAATGATATATGTAAAAACATAGAATGCTTTCAACCACTGCTTTCTCACACCAAGGATTGAGGAATAGTTTAACTTGTCAGGTGTGATGTAAATGATGAATTTCTTGGAATATAATCCCCTGATTAGTTAACTTTAGAACACGGTTGAATGCAAATGTATAGCTTACAATAAAAAATGAAATGTAGGGCAAAGTATGTTGTGGCTTATGATGCATCATTTTATCCCCCATAGGAGCTACCTCTCTCATTAGTGTGTTTTTCATGTGAAATGCATTGATTCAGGCTGTTAAGTTATATTTTTATTTAGCATTTGGCAGTGAAATTGGGAGTAGGATTTGGACTGACAATAATAATATGCATGCATTTAAAGATTATACTACTTAGAAAAAGGACTGTAATTTGTGCATAAAGCTTTTATTGTTAAATTTATATCAATATGATATACGCACATTGAAATCAAGATGATAAATTAAGTATGACAGTCAGAATCAACTTTACCTGTATTAAATATGGTCATGAAAAACTGCCATGTGGCATTATGTCAATTGCCAAATCCAGAAAGACAACAGACTTGGTTACGAAGCCAGTTAGATTATATTACCATTGTGAACTATCATGGGGCATCATGTCAGCCACAGATACCATAGTTAGCTCAGATGTGTGGCATTTTATTGCATGTGCCATATCGAATGTGACATTGTGAATAACATGTTTCCATAATTTAGAACTAATCAGAGGGTGATTACATTTTTTTCCATGGAGAGGTACAGATGATGTAGATCATCTCCTCTCCCCCTTCTTTAGCTTTTAGAGATTTTTATGTTTTCAAGAGGACATAACTGGAAGATTAAATGTCTAGCCTATGTCCCCTATGTCACCTCCCAAAACCCTCCATTGCTCCCACTTCCTGCCAGATCTGCCTATGTGATATAACTGTAGTTGTAGTTCGAGCCTTGAGATTCACTGTCCTAGAATCTATGTGCAATTAAATAAGGACTTTAGGTTCTATTATCTTTAAAGTGCTTCAGAACACATTCATGACCAGGCCTGTATTGTGTTGCATGTGTGCTGTATTTTTTTCCTAATTTGCTTATGATACTCGTGTATCTTATGACTCTAGGGTGTGAAATAATTGAAATGATTGGAGTGCTTTCTTTTCATAATGCTATCATAAATAGAATTGTCTCATGGCCAGATGATAAGAATCTTGTGACAAGTGTGGTGCAAGACGTAGTTTGATCAAAATAATTGACTGTCAAGACTGAGGAGCAAGTACTGGGTGTCTGTTAAGGCCTTTTTAGCAGTGGCATATTAGGTCACGCAGTCAAGTGAAATTGAGAACTGTCCCAAACAAGCCCAAAAGAAATCCTCTAGGTGATGAAAATAGATGAATATTTCACATACGCTCACCCATGGGGAGGAAGTTCATCAGACCTAAGAATGTGATCAATCCCAACGGATGCAATTATGCCATCTGGTGACACTAGTGGGAACATCTGGTTGATTAACACACATCTTTAAGAGTACCTTTTCCAGTAATTCAATGCTTATGTCTGTCCTTACCATTACAGTTCATTGTGTATCTCTGAAATGTTACTTGAATACATATAAAAAAATTAGCTCGTTTCAAAAATTACATTGTTCTGTTAAATCACATTGTTCTGTTTATGTGTGTACTTATGTTGTTAATCATGTATCTCAATTCCATCTTTATCCTATGCTCATAAAATCATATTATATTATACTAAATTTATCCTGTCTTTTTAACCCTTAGGTTCTCAGGAATGATTTAAAAATTTTTATGGTATTATATTCATTTCTATCTTAGGTGACACTTTTATGACACGTCACAGCTAAATGGCACATTTCCTTTTCACACTTTTCTTTTTCTTTTTTTTTTCAGCAATGGGGGCCGCGAAGGAACTGTCAAGTACAGTGAATGTGATACCAGATCAGGATGAGAATGTGTTTGAGGACAATGAAGACCAGACTTTGGTAGTCCATGATGGAGCCCTGGTGGAACCCCTGTCTCTCCCAGGCACCCCTTGCGTCACTGATGACTCCAGCTATGGGAGCACGTCCAGTAGTAAGGCACTTATCACAGGCTCCCAGAGAGAAGACAGAGAGAAATCCTGTTAAAATGAAACAGCCCATGCTTTTACTGTGGACTATTATATATTATATGTTTTGCTACATGTGGAATTAATGTAGATGACAAATTAAATCAAATTGCGGCCCTAATTGTTGTATGGATGCTTGAAAGCTACATACAGAGACTGAAGAGGCTTGAAATTTTTTTTCTCCAGGTTAAGATCTCTCGGAAACAGAGTCATTGTGATTGTTTAGATATGTTAACTGTGTGGCCGGGAATGGCCTGTAATATAAGAATTTATGAGACTGTTAATCGGTATCTCTGGATATGTATCTGTCCCTGCTTTGTTCTTCCATGACACAAGAGAAAGGTTGCATCCTGTGTACAGCTTCCATGTCAAGCTTGGTCCAGACCATTGTTGTGTGCATGATAGAAGATGGCTGTATTATTGTCAGGTGTTATATGTCAGTTACATCAGCAGCGATCATATTTTGTCACGAAAAAAAGCAGTCTGAACTACTCTGAAGCTAGGTTTATATCTGTTTTAACAATGTCTTAGTCATGACTACAGGAAGTGGTTCCCTTATTACAATCCCTTCTTTAAAACCCACCTACTGTTTATTTTGCTGGCAAAGTAAGCTACGGACTAAAAAGGGATTGCATGATCTTTTTTGAATGGCAATTCAATATCAACTTCAGTGAGTTATGAAAAGGTGTTTCTCTTAAAACTGATTAGAATGCAGTTACTTAATTTGACTTACTCTCCATCAGTCTCACTAAGGCATTCTTTCCAGCAGGTAATTTTTTTTCTTGTGTCATACTCCCCATTACTCACAAAACAGATAGAAACCTTTTTCTTTGGGCTACATGCCATGTGCATTGTCACTTGATTGCAGTCAGCACTTGCTTTTCTTCAACTATTTTAACTGAAGTGTGCGCATTATGTGGTCTCTGACAGAAAAAAGGTAAACTTGTGACTAGATATTTGTATGACCCATGCAAGGTAAAGGCGTAGGATGGTTTTGGAAGCTTAGAAGACGGTGTGATAGGCACTTGTCATATCTGTTCCTTTTTTTCTTTTCTTTTTTTTTTTCTTGTTTTTTAATTAGAATTTAGCAATACATATTGCTGAATATAATACACAGTTTCATACTATGAGCAACTGGTTTGTTATATGTTATTCCAAAATGGCACTCACTCTTAGTTTTAAAGAAAAGGTTTTGTGGTTTGTGAATTGTCTTTCATTGTTTAAAGTTAAAAGTGTATGGCTAATACTGTGATATCAGCATTGTTTATATATATTAAGACTAGTCTCATCAAAACTGGTGATGCTTAGATTATGGACAGAAATTAAGGGACCTAAATTGGATGATGAAAATTAAGTTCTTTTGTTAAAACTTAAGTCCTTGGAGTTTATTTATTTATTTAAATATTATATGAGCAGTTAGTTAAGGTAGGACAAATGCAGACTGCAAAATAATGTATGTATGTAATGATTGGATAGCTGAAAATACTGCAGAATTTTTGTGCAATAAATTAGATAACATCTTTGGGCTGTTTTGGCAGTAATTATATACTGTTTTGCCACTCACAATGCTGTACAGATTTCTCTCCGAGACCATGAAAAATGATTGTAAAGATTTTCAAATAAGTTTCATTTATATCTCTTGTTCATGATGTAGTGAAATGTCACAGGATGTAAAGGCAAACCAACATAAATGGTGAACAAGACTGCTGCATTAGAAAGTTTATGGTGCTTCATGACTTTTATCCAGATTTTGCTAAGTTTTAACTTGTTCATTAACCAATTTATATTAAACAGATGTGATAAAATCTACTCTAATTAGGTTTGAGTCTTTATCCTGATCTACTCAAAAGTGTACAGAAACCCTCCAGCCCACACTTGAGATATTGAAGACTTTAATTAAAGAAAAAGTAAAAGGAAACATCATTGTTATAAACAGGGACAATGGTATATAACCTCTTGTTGATTTATTAGCAAAAACAGTTAAAATAGAATGTCCCCTATTGTAATTATATTACTATATTATTATCAGAGCATGTGTTGGGATGAATGAATGGTCTTACACAAAGTAGAAGTGTAAGTGAAATGAATGGCATTTGTAGTGCAATTTGATATATTTTAATAATTTATTTAGTGTTTACATATGCCTTAGTATGAATGGATTAGAAATAAAATATATCCACCCAACTGTTATTTTGGTTATTTTGTTGACAGGTTGGGATGGGTTTGGACAGTAGTATGATGCAAGTAAATGGGAGAGGCGCTGTAAAAGTATTGGAACAGAAAAGGGGAGGAGGGTGGGCTTTATATGTACAAACACATAATGCCATCACCTGCATCTGTTGACCTTGCCGTTGCTGTGCTCTTTGTTTTAACAACAAGGCAGCAAAGCTGTCAAATGTACAGACAAAAAGCAGAAAATAACAATGCACAAAAATAGGCTACTGTCGATTCTGATGCAAAAGTACATTATGCTTAACTGCAAATTCAACATCAAATTTTAATTACTTGTTGAGCATAATTAAAATTTGATGTTGAATTTTAATTACCTGTTTAGCATAGTTAAAATTTGATGTTGAGCATAATTAAAATTCAACATCAAATTTTAATTATGCTCAACAGGTAATACCAAATTAAGTAAAATGTGTAACAAGCATAAAGCTTCAGGCCCATGGAAGTTCAAGTTCACATTTTGAAAATACCAGAATGAGAAAAAAAATTTCACACAAAGTTGCATAAATTCAATAATAAATGATAACCCAATTTAGCTGGCTTTCTAATTTGAACTGCATGCCAATCCTAAAAATCATACTTGTAAGTTAAAATGTAATAATAACACAGTTTTCTTTTCATAATGTTTGTAGTAGCAGTGCAAAAAGAATTTTGTCAATTTTGATGTAACATTACATAATAAATTACAGAATAATTATCACCAATTTTTGATTGTTGACTATAAATAGCATGGACATGTAGAAAATTTGATTACCATTCGGCTTCATGTCCATGGGAGCTCTGAGTCCCACAATGAATATGCCAACACAATAAAAATGAATATTTCACTAAAATGTATAACTTCCAGAAAAAGAAGCCAATTAGACTGCTTTTCCAACTCAGGCTGCATTTTAGTCCCGTGTTTCTTTTTTGAAAGTTTGACAATCATAAGTAACATGGTTTTCC